>JXCR01119514.1:0-42248 GCA_002079205.1 Phalaenopsis hybrid cultivar | reverse complement strand
ATATATATATATATATATATATATATATTTATTTATATATGCGATCTACGATTTGTAGTTCTACAGCAAGAAAGTTGTTGCTCAACTGGAACGAGAATGCCGAAGAAGGAATGCCGACGATGAAGAACAGTGCGCTGGTTTGGAACGGACGAAGAGTAAAAATTTGATGAAATGCCGAAGGAGAACCTGGAAGTTGTCGAAGAAGATGGGAGGAGCGCCACAGAGGATGTGAGCGAAGAGGAAAAAAGATTCGAAGGAGGGCATGGGGCACACAATCGAGGGCAGGCAAGTAATAGAAGCGAACGAAATGCGGCCCGTGGGGTCATCCCGCGGGCTGCGTCTTTCACAATTAGAAAACGCGGCTTTTGAATAATCAATTAAAACGCGCGAAACAAACGCTATGGCGGCGGTTTCAAAACGCTGCCCGCAGTTATAAGCTGCCCCAAACAGGCCCTAAATCTATTCAAAAATGTATTCCCATATTTGATGAGATATATTCTTTTTACAATGTTTAATGTGAATATATGATTTCGAAGGTTTTNATATATATATAAGTATATATATATTCTAGTATTTGATGATCATGTGGATTATTTCCACAACATCAATAACTGGTTTTAGTAATTCTTTTAGAAAATTTTCATCTTCTAAATAAATTATGTGTATTAAGCCGCATTTATATAATTCAGAGACAAGTTTGAAATCTGTATTTCCATATGTATAGACGACTTGTAATTTTTTTCTCATATAAAGATAATTATTGTCATTCATCGGTTATTTTTATAATACTTTTTGTAGAGTTGATGTATTTTGCAAAGCATTGACATAAGAATGTATTTTATATGAAGAAGTGGATCTTTCTTTTGTAATTTTGAGATATGTAAAATCTCATAATTAAGTAATTGAAGAGGTGGATGCCTCTTTTGTAATTGAAGAAACTTATGTTTCTTTTATAATTTCGAGATTTACAAAATCTCGTAGTTTTCGTAATACAGTAATTGATGATAATTCTTTTTCATGGATTTATTTTCATATTTGTAATATAAGTATTTCTAAATAACTGTTCAAGTCTCGGAGAGACTTGTCGTCAACTTCGCCGGCTATGTCGTATATTTCTATATTTTCAATATCTGTATTCAATTCCTGCATAATTCACGTGTCAAAATGTCAATAAAAACATTTTTATTTCTCTCAATATATTCTATATCAAAAGTATATGCAAAAAATCAGTTTTGTCATCACATTATTCTTTTATTGGGTAAAGAATCTACGATTATTCCTTTAATAAATGAAATAGCCGTTTTATTATATGTTATAATAAAAAATGATTCATTTAAAAAAATCTTAAATTTTTAATTGTTTTTTTTTATTGCTAACAAGTGTCTTTCGTTAATATGATAATTCTGCTCAGTTGCTGTATACGTACCTGAGCTGTGTCTGCATAAAAGCTAAATAAAATTTCGTTGGTCTGTCAAAATAGCTGCCCATGTTAATTCAGAGCTTTTAGTTTATATAGTTAAATAATCACTAGGTATAAGTAAATACAAAGAAAATTTTTACATGGTGTTTCATCTATTGTAAATTTTTTTGGTCTTTTTCATCTGAAGACCAAAAATTTTTTTTTTTTAATTTCTTTTGTAATGGGTTTCGTAACTCAGCGAGGTTTTTGATAAATATCTCAGCGTAATTGATACATCCTAAAAAATATTGGAAATCTTTTTTATTAGTAATTTGATTAAAATAATCAATTTTTGTTAAAACATACTCTTGTAATTCGATTGCACCTTTATCTATAATGAATTCTAAAAATTCAATAGTATTGGTTATAAAGACGAATTTTTTTTTTACTTAGAGCTATTCCATGTTTTTGTGTTTTTTGTGAAAAATAAAACTAAATGTTTTAGGAGCTGTGTAATATTTGACTGAATATTAAAATATCATCTACATGAACAAGACAAAAATGAGATAATTCAGCATAAATAATATCCATACGATTTTGAAATATATGTGGAGTGTTTTTTAATCTGAATGACATAATATTTTATTGGTAGTGGTCTTGAGGAGTTCTGAAGGCAACAATATCTCTACTATTTGGGCGCATCATAATTTGCTAGAAGCCTGATTTACAATCTGATTTAGAGAACCATTTAGTCGTCTTAATATGTTCAAGCCTTAGGACTAACCCTGGGTGGTCTGGTTTTGGTTAGGCTAGCCAGCACACACCTTCTCACATATCCTAAACCTTAAGACCCATTTTATTTGGTCCCTTGACTCTTCTTGGAATGCTCATATGGATGGACCTAAACCCTTAGTCTCTGGCTAAGAGGGTTAGAACCAGCATATTGAACATCCAAAATGAGTCCTCATATGACTCCTATTGGTTTGGCATGGCTTTATGGCTTAGTTGCCTATTCTACCCCAAAATAATCAAATTACCAAAATACCTACAACCCTAATTTTTTCCAAAAACCCCAAAGTTACCCAAAATACCCAAATTTGTCCAAAAATCATCTCAAATCAATCAACACTACCTAAATTGACAAAAATTTACCAAAATCACCAAATTTCCAAAATACCTCCAAAATTACCAAAAATTACCAAAATGCCCCTCATAACCCAAAAAATTCAAAAGCATCCCAAATATTCCCGATTTCAATTTTTAATCATCACATTAACTCAATTTGACAAAAAAAAAACTTAAATTGTCCTTAAAGGCCCAATTTCCCCAACTTAGTTCCAATCTTGGCCCAATTGACCATAATCTTGCCCAATTTCAATTTCAAATCAAAATTTAATACCCCCAATCCCAACCTAAACAAAATTCAAGCCCAATTTGACCCAATTGAAAGCCCAATTTCACCCAAATAAAAAAGACATAATTTTGACCATATGCTTAAATCCACCAAATTGACCATTCAATTCAATTCAAAATCACTTGAAATCCTTTCCAAACTCTTCATAACATCTTCCTATACCAAATTCAACATTCACTTAGCCCAAAGTTTACTCCAAATTCAATCTCAATTTTAAAAGCCAAAGTTTTTAAGTCATTCAAAAAGCCCAATTTCAACAAAAGCCTATATGATGATTTTCCTCCCCATCATCCCTTTAATCAAAATGATTCCCTAAGTTCTAAATTCATAATCAAATCATTTCAAATTAAGTATCATGCCAAACTTCACCAAAAATACCAAATAAATGCAAAATCTTTTCTCATGCAAAAGAGCCAAGCCAAAGGGAAGCCATGAGGCCATTCCCAAGTCATAGGTGAGCCATATGAGCCTTGCCACTTCATCAAGATATTAATGGCAAGAGGCCAAATCACTTTCAAATATCCTTAAGAGTCTTTTTAACCCACTTCATGAAACACCCAAACCTCATGCTTATGGCAAATCACTTGGATATGGACCTCATCATGTTGATTAAGTTGAATCTTCTGATTTCCCTCAGCATCCAAACCCTCCTTGGTGAGTGAACCCAACCCCAAATCATGACTTGACCCAATTTGACCCAAAATGACCCTTCCCCCATTCCTTTTTAATCCAAAGCCTTTACACATGCTCAACTTCAATTGACTTCACCAAAACTAAGCCTTGACCTCCCTGAGTCAGATGGAGACCTGACTCTAGCCGGCCGACCGCCTTGGCTGCCAGAAAACCCAAATCCAAAAGCTCCCCCTTGGCTAAAACCCAAAATTAAACCCATCTAAGTTGTCTCATCCCAATTTGATTGTTGCACATTTTTGTCCTCCACATATGCAACAAGAGCCACCCAATGGCTGGCCCAATTGCAGCCTCCAAGCCCCTCTATTTAAACTCACCCTCCTTGGCCAAGGGGGAGAGCTTGAAATTCCTCGGGGAAACTCTGCCAAATTGCTCCCACAGCTTCTTCAAGACCTCTGGAGTTCAACCCAACCATCCTCAAGCTCTCAAACCCACTGCCTGAGCTCAATTTTGGAGCTCAAAATAAAGCACAAAAGAGGACATCCCTTTAGATTCTACCAAATTCAAATTAATTGCACGTACACCATCCCCTGAGTGAGAGAAGAAGATCCCCATAGAAACCCCATCACCAGACTACCCTAGGGTGAACTTTGATCAAAACCCAAAATCGGCCTTGGTCGAAATCATACCTTGGTATTTCACCACAGCTTGAGGCTTCATCTAGGAGCTCCTTGGACTCAAGGTAAGATTTTAGAAGCACCCAATTAAGGCCACACTTCTTGGGCAAAGGTATTGAACTCTCCCTATAAACTGAGCTTCATTTAATTCTCCATGCTCATAGACTCAATTTAAGGTTTGATTAACCACATGAATGAGTTCTCTTAGTTAAGACGAGTCCATAGAAACAAATCACACTTAATTTGGTTAAGTATCGAGAGAGATATTAGGGTTTCAAGTTGGACGACTCTCGGGTTGAACTAGTTGGGGACGATGAGCTGCAACCATTGGATCGCACGTGTATCACATGGATGGCCAGAATCGCGCCAAACGGAGTCTCGATTCATAAAGCTCAGGCTGACTCAGATGGGGGCACCTAATCCCGTGGTGACACGCGTCCGTTTGACGCGTATGAGGATGCACTGAATAAGTAGAAAAAATAAGGTTTTAATTTTATGTATCTAATGTCCAAAACTTAGAAAATGCATATCTTCGTGTAGAAAAATTACAAAAATAAAATAAAAATACTCTCTTGCTCAGTGAATAGATAAGAAAAATATGGAAATTGTTTCATGTCCGTTTGATGCATGTATGATTTTTAATTAATTAAATGGTGTTTTTTCTTATTTGGATTCTGCATTTGCATATACATTTCACCATGACATGTAACCATGGGGCTTTTGATGTCTCTGTTGTTAGGTATCTCCCCTAATTTTTATTGAGAGTTTTCTTAGGTGACTTCAGTTATCTAAGATATAATTAACTATAGGAGCTTTTCCTTGTAGGAGGCTTTTCCGAACCTAGCTTAATATGAACCCTATTTGATTTTTCATATTAAATAGAGGAACTTATCGACTTATAATAAAATTATTTCACAGACCAAACAGATGTTATATATTTCTTAGTTTGTTTGATTGAGCCTCACCCTAAAGTCTTGTGTTTATCTTTCGGGATAGATACATAGCTTGAGGTGTAGTGCTCTTTCATCCAAAATTTGAAAGAAATGAGTTCAATTTAATTTCATATTTTTCTAAACTTAAATATATATATATATAAATTAAATGTCCCTCCAAAGCGGGCGACGTGTTTTCCATTCCGGCGGCTGACAGCTTCCATAGGACGACCCGCCTAAAATTGTGCCGACAGCTTATGGCGACTCCACTGGGGAGTAGCTTCTCTATCCATATTAATTAGGGAATAATATCTTTATACATCAGTGATGTGTCCATGCCCCTTATGGACCAAATTACCCTTCTTCCGTTGGCATGCTTCACCCATTTCTTTCTTGGGGAAGCACGTCCAACTCTTTCGAACTTCAGAACCGTCTGTTCAATCATCTTTGAATAGAGAGATTCAAGAGTTCATTAGGAATTTTATCTTTGTGTGGGGTTGGATCCTCAATAGGTGTGTTGGTGGACTAGTTCCGCCCGGGCATTGTGCATTGTAAAGTCGGTCCCACACTGGGTCCTAAGCTTCACTTTCCCCTTCGAGCTTGGTTTGCTATTTTGTAAATTAAATCAAATTGTGTTGCGCTGCACTTGCTCTTTAACCTTTGTTATTTAATTAATTAAATCATTCTACTTTCAAACTATTTTTACTAAATTTAAAACCTTTACAAACTAAAAATAAAATAAAATTTGCCCAGTCTACGAATTAGCCTTTGTTAATTTTTAGTGTTCACACTAAAATTACAAGGTGTTGGCCAAATAACTAACTCCAGAGCTTTCTTTTTGAAGCTGCTACATTGGCGTTCCCTACGCTCACTTTCTCCTACAATTTGCTAACTAGCCGCAACACTCGCAATGTCGCTCCCACCATCAAGTTTGAACTGAATTCGACGAACTGGAAGTTGTTTTTGGGAAGGCCTCGTTCGTCGTGGTGAAAGTCGCCACTCTGAAAATTCAAGAGCCCTCTACTGAATTTAACTTGAGCTGTACCCAGGAATTCTCTTGCAAGAAGGCAAAAACTACCGCTTTTCCTGCACCCGCCAGGTCTGTTGTCCCCTTTTCTGCTAAAGGAAAGGAGATTATGATCGTAGAAGATGAAACTGAAGAATTTACCATCTCGCTGTCAGTGTTTGAGATTGACTCAAGTTCAAAGTCTGCGCCACTGACTCGATCGCAGAGAATGAACCGTAACCGAAAATTTTGGACTGAGGCCCAAGTTTCAAAAAAAGTACCGGATGATGAGTTTCCTCATGAGGAGGAACTTTGATTACTGGAGACCTCTCCGCTTCTGCGAGGGAGTAGGTTTCATCCACTGATGAATATTAATGGACATGAGAGTTTTCAAAGGATCGTTGCTACCTTACCATCACTTCATGGTCGTAGTGAGGAGAGGGAGAAGCCCACTCCTATCACTAAAGTTCGCACAGTGTTCCAGAGATTGACCACCAAAGAAGGAAGTTCAATGGTTGAACTGTTTAAATGAGTGAGATGTGCAACTGATGTGCATATATGCAAGACATGATCGTAGGGATTGATGTTCTTATTAGAAAATCGGATGTTCTATGCCAAAATCGAAAATAATTGATAGAAATTCTAATGAGATGCAAGAAACCAAATAATAAAACCGTCCCAAGGCTGGAACAAACCGATTTATATGTAGGACATGTGGTAAGATGGATGGATGGAGGTAAACCTTGACCCAGTGCTCAACGCAAACAGGAACGTTGGTATCAGACCACAATCATATGCTTGACTTGAGGAAAGAACCTTGGTACAATGGAAGACGCCACAAACTGGGTGGAAATCCGCTTGATAAGTCGAGAAAGAATTTGTTAGGCGATGACCTAAAGTTCCGTTGGAATCCTAAGGAAACCGTGGGAGACAACCCAAATGCAAGTTTTTTTTTGGCAAGAATCAAAAGTAGCTTTCTCATTTGACATAAGGCCTATATATAGGCTAAAGCTTATAAGCAAATAAAAAGAAGATAAAATATCTTCTAAAACAAATGAAAAACTACATCAAGTTGGCATGCAAGCCATTATTAAATCACAATAAAATATACAAAATATCCAACTATAATAATATGACTCTTTTATCCTTGGGATTGAAATAAGTTGACAAATCTTTGTGGCTCTTTCTCCTTAGATCCCCATGAATTGGCTTGAGTCAAAGCCTCCTTGAATAATCCATTAAGGGCTTCTTTCACCCTCTTTGCACGACATCTAGTAATTGGCCCACATGAAATTTGCATTAAATGTTCTCTTGAAGTTGTGTCATTGTCATCCATGATATCATTTGCATCATTCCCCTCCTCTTGAAAAGGATTTGTCCTCAAATCAGTACCTGCATCAAAATGACTTAAATCAGTAACATTGAAAGTGACACTCACATTATACTTACCTGGTAGATCCAGCTTGTAGGCACTGTCGTTGATACACTCAAGTACTTGGAAAGGACCATCACCTCTTGGAAGTAGTTTGAAATGCTTTTGTTCTAGAAATCTTTCCTTTCTCAAGTGTAACCAGACCCAGTCTCCAGGTTCAAAGATCATTTTGTGTCGCCGCTTATTGGCATGTTTTTCATATTGCTTTATTCTTTGTTCAATATTCAGTCGTGTCTTCTCATGTATCTGCTTTACAAACTCAACCTTTTTCTTACCATCCAAGTTAACATGCTAAAAAATAGGCAATGAAATTAAATCAAATGCGTTAAAGGATTAAAACCATAAACAATTTCAAAAGATGAAAATTTAGTAGCAGAATTAACAACCCTATTATAAGCAAACTCAACATGTGGTAAACAATCTTCCCATGTTTTGATATTTTTCTTTATGATTGCCACAAATTAAACAAAGTCCTATTTACTACTTCAGTTTGGCCATCGGTTTGTGGGTGACAAGTAGTAGAAAACAACAATTTGGTTCCTAGCTTACACCACAAGGTCTTCCAAAAGTAACTCAAGAACTTAGGATCTCTATTAGAAACAAATGTTCTAGGCATACCGTGTAATCTTATAATCTCCCTAAAGAACAAATCTGCAATATTAGAAGCATCATCAATTTTTTTACATGGAATAAAATGTATTTTGGAAAATCGATCCACCCACCACAAAAATTGAATCTCTACCATGTTTAGTCCTAGGCAAACCTAGCACAAAGTCCATATAAATATCAATCCAAGGTGCATTAGGAATTGGTAAAGGAGTATACAAACCGTGTGGTTGCACTCGAGATTTAGCTTGTCGACATGTGACACACCTACCACAAATCCTCTCGACATCTCGCCTCGTGTGTGGCCAATATAAGTGTTCCTGCAAAATAGCTAAAGTCTTTGCAACTCCAAAATATCCCATTAATCCCCCTGAGATTCCTGTACAAGCAATTCTCGCAAAGAACTTTTAGGCACACAAAACTTTTTTTCTCAAAATTGAAACCCGTCATGTTTAAAGAATTTACCGCAAACTGTTTTATCACAAGCTTGATATTCATTACGAAAATCAAAATCATCAAGGTATAAATATTTAATATGTTCAAAACCAAGTAACTTTGCATCAAGAGTAGACAGTAATGCATACCTTCGAGAAAGAGCGTCAACAACCACATTTTCCTTACCTTGCTTGTACGAATGACATAAGGAAATGTCTCAATGAACTCCACCAAACGAGCATGCCTTTTTTTTAATTTGTGTTGACCTTTCAAGTGCTTCAAGGACTCATGATCGGTGCGAATCACGAACTCCTTAGGCCAAAGGTAGTCTTGCCAAGTTTCCAAGGCTCTAACCAATGCATACATCTCCTTGTCATAAGTTGGATAGTTTAAGGTGGCCCCACTCAACTTTTTGCTGAAATTAGCAATTGTTCTTCGCTCCTGCATAATAACAACACTTATGCCAATACTTGAAGCATCACATTCAATTTCAAATGTTTTAGAAAAATCAGGTAAAGTCAAAATAGGGGTGTGGGTAAGTTTTTCCTTGAACAATTAAAATGCCTTTTCCTGCGCTTCTCCCTACTTGAACCCAACATTCTTCTTGATTAATTCAGTGAGTGGTGCAACTATGCTACTAAAGTCTTTCACAAATTGTCGGTAGAAACTAACAAGTCCATGAAAACTACGAACATTTCTTAAACTAGTGGGACTAGGCCACTCATGTATAACACGCACCTTTTCTTCATCAACCTATATACCCTATGCACTCTCAATAAATCTTAAGAAACAAAATTTATTGGTGCAAAAGGTACACTTTTCCAAGTTACCAAATAATTTTTTATTTCTCAAAACATCTAAAACAAGTTTTAAATGTTCAACATGTTCCTTCAAGTTTTTGCTATACATCAGAATATCATTGAAATAAACCACAACAAATTTTTCAATAAAAGCTCGCAAAACATGGTTCATTAGTCTCATGAAAGTACTAGCTGCATTAGTCAAACTAAAAGGCATAACTAACCATTCATACAAACCATATTTTGTCTTAAAAGCAGTTTTCCACTCATCACCTTCTTTCATCCTAATTTGATGATATCCACTTCTTAAATCAATCTTAGAAAACACACAAGATCCATGTAACTCATCTAGCATATCATCTAAGTGAGAAATAAGGCGTTTATACTTTATTGTAATATTGTTGATGACTCGACAATCCACACACATTCTACAAAACCCATCCTTCTTAGGAAGTAGAATTACTGGAACAACACATGGACTCATGCTCTCTCTCTCACATACACCTTCTCTATTAGTTTCCCAACCTGCCTTTATAACTCTTTTGTCTCCTCGAGATTGCTTCTATAGGCTGGATGGTTTGGAATGGTGGCTCCTGGTATAAAATCATTTTGATGCTCAATCCCTTGAATGGGTGGTATCATGTGAAATATCCTCAGGAAAGACATCTTGAAACTCTTTGCAAAAGAGAACAATAGAACAAGGTAAAGTATTGTCACATTTATTAGTGTTTAAGAATGCGTCTTTGTAAAGAAGTACAATCATTGGTTGGTTTAAAAATAATGCTCTCTTGATCTCACTTGCCTTTGCATAAAAATTCTTTTGTTTTCTTTCTTTGTTTCTCTTAATTGCTGCTTGTTCCATTTCTTCCTTTTTTTCTCATTTGGGACAACCTCTTTATGTTGATCCCTCCTTTTTCGTTTGATAATAATCATTGTGCAATCTCACTTGATCCTCGTAGACCTCCTTTGGTGTCATTAGCACAAGAGTTATTATTCTATCGTTGACTTCAAATGAGTATTTATTAGTGAAACTATCATGTTTAACTCGTCGGTTAAATTGCTAGGGTCAGCCTAGTAACAAATGACTTGCTTGCCTTGGTACTACATCACACAAGACTTTATCTTCATATTTTCCAATGCGAAGTGAGACCAAAACATGCTTGATCACCTTCACCTCACCACTATCATTAAACCACTTCAACTTGTTAGGACAGGAATGCTTGATGGTTAGCAGTCATAGTTTTTCAACCAAAATAGTGCTAGCAACATTAGTACAACTTCCTCCATCAATGATCAAACTACATACCTTATTTTGTACCTTATTTTGTACATGACACCTAGTGTGAAAAATATTCTCTTTGAATTCCTTCATCAACCTTGGTCTGCACACTTAAAGCCCTTCTTGTGACTAACAATTTTCTCGTGACCGCATATTCTTCACATTCAATGTCCTCTATTGGTGGTATAGAGTCAATTTCTAATTATTCATCAGTCTCAATCCTTCCATTGTCCCTTATTACCATGATTTTTTGTTAGGACATTGGTTGGTTATATTGACCCCTGCCTTGACATTTAAAACATTTAATGTCTCAATTTCTAGAAGTGGAAGGGTCAATTTTCCCTTGAGTTCTTTGGCTGATTATCTCTTGTCTTGGCTTGAGTTTGGACTTTCAAATAGGTTTGTCCTCTTTTTTCTGAAAATTTGGCTTCCATGAAGAACCCACACTGGTTGACAAATGTGGGCCACCCCTCCTCTTGAGTTATTGTTCTACCTTGATGGCCACATGTAACATGTCCTCCAACTCTACATAATGTTGCATTTCCACTCTATCATGGATTTCTGGGTTTAAACCATTTAAGAATCTAGCCATAGTAGCTTCTCGGTCCTCCGGTACATTAGCCCGAATCATAGCAATCTCCATCTCGTGATAGTAATCTTCCACACTTCTATTACCTTGCCTAAGCTTTTGTAACTTATGATACAACTCTCGATAATAATGACTTGGCACAAATTGCTTCCTTATAAAAACTTCCATTTCTTCCCATGTTTCTATGGGACGTTCTCAATTTCTCCTTCTGCTCAACTTTAATTGATCCCATTAAACAATAACTTAATTAGTAAATTCGTTGGCGGCCAATTTCACCTTCTTTATTTTGGAATAGTTGTGGCAGTCGAACATTAATTCCATCTTCTTCTCCCATTCAAGATAGGCTTCAAGATTGTTTTTGCCTTGAAAAGAAGGAATGCACATCTTAATACCTGCCAAGCTGTTATCGTCTCTATTCCTAATGTCTCTAGCTTGTCCACCATAACGCCTCCTCTCAACAAATAAATCCATATCGTTCTCTTCATCGAATCCAGCCTCATAATAATCTTCATCCTCCTCTCTCACTCTTCTCGGTGGAACTCTCTCCCTTTGCCTATTGGAAATATTTCGTGGCTATCTTTGTTGGATTCCTCCCTCTACCCATTCCAATCTTTCATGAATTTGCACTAACTCAGCCCTCATCATTCTTCTCATCTCCCCCACCAATGCTTGAAATTGAAGATTAGGAACAACAGTTTGCCTTTCCTCTTCTTCAAAATTCATTTGGGATATGATTAAGGACTTACAATGAAGGTAGGTAAGCAAGAATTCAAAATGAACAACTCAAGTCAAATTCTAAATCACCACAAATAAGAAAAAAAATCAAAATGATAAACAAAACATTGGGATGATGATAATGAAATACAAATTTTGATATCTTGAATCAGAACAAAAGCACTACTAAACTGATTTGGACAATCACAACAAGAATATCAACTAAGACATAAACATAACAAGAAATTAAAATAACAAGATCACATCAAGATGATTTGTATTTCAAGAAACAAAAATAACAAGAAATGAAAATAAAAAGTTCACATCAAGAACAACATTTATCACAAACAATATCAAGAAGTAGATGATTTGAACAATAACATGAACACTGATTTGGACAATTTGGATAATAAATAGAATAACTGATATGAAAATAACGAGGACAATCACATGAGCAATAACAATGTGAATATTAACAAGAACACAATTATAAATAATTATGAGAGCAGCTAATTGAAGAATTAATTATGAAATGAATAACAATTTGGATTACTTAGTTAAAATGAGACATAGACAAAAAATTGGACATATGAAATAAGAAAATAACTAATCTCATTAATCATCTAAAAAAAGAAACATCCAACAAGAACACAAAAGCACAACAAGAAAATTATGTGCTCAAGCACCGTGAGTCTCTGATACCAAACTGATGTGCATATATGCAAGACATGATCGTGGGGATTGATGTTTTGATTAGCAAATCGGACGTGCTATGACAAAACTGAAAAGAATTGATGGAAATTCTAGTGAAATGCAAGAAACCAAGACTGGAACAAACCAAATTATATGTAGAACCTACGGTAAAATGGATGGATGGAGGTAAACCTTGACCCAATGCGCAACGCAAACAAGAACGTTGGTATAAGACCACAACCCTATGCTTGACATGAGGAAATAACCTTGGTACAATGGAAGACGCCACAAATGGGGTGGAAATCCGCTTGATAAGTTGGGAAAGAACTCAGGCGATGACCTAGAGTTTTGTTGGAATCCTAAGGAAACCGTGGGAGACGACCCAAATGCAAGTTTTTTTGGCAAGAATCAAAAGTCCCTTTCTCATTTGACATTAGGCTTATATATAAGCTAAAACTTACAAGCAAATGAAAGAGAAGATAAAATATCTTCTAAAACAAATGAAAAACTACATCAAGTTGGCATGCAAGTCATTATTATACCACAATAAAAAATACAAAACATCCAGCCATAATAATATGAATTCTTTATCCTTGGGCTTGGAATAAGTTGACAAATCTTTGTGGCTCTTTCTCCTTAGATCCCTATAAATTGGCTTGAGTCCAAGCCTCCTGGACTAATCCATTAAGAGCTTCTTTCACCTCTTTGCACGACATCTAGTAATTGACCCACATGAAACTTGCATTAAATCTTCTCTTGAAGTCGTGTCATTGTCATCCATGATATCATTTGCATCATGTGCAGTATCTTGTCAAATGAAGAAAGAAATTCTGAAGGATGTCAAGACTGCCTGATGATCCCACAAGGCAACTGAAGCTTTACAAACGTGTATTCCCGTCATATTTCTTCTAGGAAGCCGAATGGATACTGCCATTACTACCGACGATTTTGTTACCTCTACCGCTCTAAAGGCTGCAGGACGTCGACCGGCGAAGTCGCGTCTGGGTCCGAGAACTCAACCAGTTGTTGCCCATAAGAATGCCTCGAAAAGTGAACACATAAGAAGTTGCCCGATATTGTGTTTGGTTCGCACTATGGGGAGCATGCCTCTCTCCGACATGTCAATACCTCTATTGAGACACCCCATCTCAAGTCATCACCGTCGAGAAAGAAGGTGTGTGTACCTAAAGTCGCCATACCAATACAATCTAGTGGGCCCGCAGGGCAGAATGGTGGAATGAAGTGAAAGTTCGAAGTATCCGACATCGTCGCAACGAGTGCTTCAAAATTTGATGAACAAGTGAAGGATGTTCAAGAGAATTCTCCATATCTTAAGAGGATTCAAGAAGCAATAATTGAAGAGAAAGTTGAAAAGCTCAGAGCTGAGATTTTCGAGTTAATCAAAGAACAAGGTATAACCATTGATGATGATGATGGGGATTTTGATTTCAACGATTACTTCGATGAAGATTTCATGGACATTCAAGTCATCGAGACCAGAGCTACTTCATTTGCACGCGATGCCCAACCTCTTGTCAAAGGGAACGACACATATGATTTGCGCAGGGTTATTTTCTTAAGAGGTGAACAAATTAGTCGAATGGAAAAGAGAATAGATGAGATGACCACAATGGCTACAGTTAATGGGTAATCCCAGTCATAACAGATAGCTTTTCAAGGAGTCAACCAGGCTGACATAATTACCGATGAATGAAGAGAAGTTGCCTCTGCTAATAGAGAAGAGCAGCAACAGAAAGATTCCTCGCCAAGTACTATACCAGAGAAAGATATTAAGAAATTGATCGAACAACAAGTTCGGAAGACCTTAGCCCAATCTAAGAGTGGTGCATTGATTTAGAGGGGTAGACCTTACCCAGAGGAGTTTGATGCCGTACCTTACCCTAAGGGTTTTGTGTCACTGAACTTTAGACATTTGACGAGACCAGAAATCCCATGCAACATATAACACACTTCCGAGCCAGTTGTGGCAACAACAGTGGAAACGAAGCCTTACTCTTCCTACAGTTTGTCAGCGACTTGTCAGGGATTGCTTTTGATTGGTATGCCGAGTTATCCAACGGATCAGTCAAGATATTTGCCGAGTTGGAAAAAGTATTTGTGAAGAAGTTTGTTGGAGCACAACACCATGTTTCTATTGGAGATCTCGTAGTGGAGAAGCAAAGGCCCAACGAGACTCTAGTGGATTACATCTTGAGGTTGTCTGCCATATTTTTTAGTTTATTTGATTGAGCCTCATTATCAAGTCATGTACTTATCTTTCGAGATAGATACATAGCCTGAGGTCTAGTGCTCTTTCATCTAAACTATGAAAGATATGAGATCAGTTTGATTTTATATTTTTTTTAAACTAAATACATATATAAATTAAATGCCCTTCTGAAGCAGGCGACGAGTTCTGATTCCGACGACCGACAACATCCACATTACCCCCCTAAAATTGTGCCGACAACTTCTGGCGACTTCATTGGGGATTAGTTTCTCTCTCCATTTAAATCAGGGAATATTGTCTTCATACATCGGTAATGTGCCCATGTCCCTTATGGATCAAATTACCCTTCTTCTGTTGGCATACTGTTGACCTCATTTTTGGTTGAGGTTTAGTTTTCTTCTTTAGTAGCCTAAGGTCTAGCCATAAGACTTTCCTATTGATTATTCTTAGAAAACTAGACATGGAACCCTCACCATTAAAAATTCTACACTCTTCTCTACTCAACTTGAAGTTCCACATAATGATTTTAACTCTAGCACTTAGTAGGTGGGGTCACTATAAGGGAAACTCAAGATAAGTCACCCTTAGGACTGCTAGACCTTAGGGTTAACCCTGGGTGTTGATCTGGAGCTAAGGCATTCACTACACTCATCTAGAATCACATTACACTCACAACCCTGAACTCAAACTTCTAGTCTAGATCCCTTGACCTTTTGGGATACTCATGTAGATTGTCCCCTAAACCTACTAGCCCTAGGGAAACCCTAAACTCAAATTTCTAGCCTAGGTCCCTTGATCTTTTTGGGATACTCATGTAGATGACCCCCTAAACCTACCAGCAACCCCTGAACTCAAACTTCTAGTCTAGATCCCTTGACCTTTTGGGATACTCATGTAGATGGTCCCAACTCAAATTTCTAGCCTAGATCCCTTGATCTTTTGGGATACTCATGTAGATGGTCCCCTAAAATCTCTAGCCTAGGTCCCTTGATCTTTTTGGGATACTCATGTAGATGGTCCCCTAAACCTACCAATCCTAGGGCTATGATTTGGCTAAGACCACTACATAGAGGGCCCAAAATGGGATTTCCTTTGGTCCATGGCTCATTTAGGGTGGTTTGTTACCCAATCCAATAAAAAATACCCATCTTGGCCTTTTCCCCCAAACATCCCTAAATTACCAAGATACCCATCCATAGCCCAAAATTCCAAAAATTCCCAGAAAATCTCAATAAATCCCTAATATTTTCAATTTCATTTATCTCAACTATCACATGACCCAATTTGACCAATTTGACCATCTTTAACCAAAATCCCCAAATTTGCCTTTAAGAGCCCAAATTTCCTCAAATTCAACCCAAATGTCCATCAATTTGATTTCAATTGACTCCAATTCTAATCTTAAACTCAAATTAACTTTTGATATGACCAAGCTAAACCAAATCCAAGCTTAATTGACCCATGATTTGAGCCCAATCTTGATTTAGATCAAAACCCCAATTTTGACCATATGACCTAATCGTACCAAATTGAACCCATATCCTAGTCAATTGGCTCCAATTAATATTTCAAAATCTTCATAACATTCCTACACATTAAAATCAACCATCAATTGGCATTGTTGAAGCCTCAAATCCATTTGATTTTGGCCTAAATCCAAAATTCCCAAGTTTAGCCCCAAATTGGCTAAGTCCCCAAATTCCACCTAATTGATTGCCTTAACCTCCAAATTGGCATCCAATTCATGTTGAAAACTCTTCATAGGGCCCCTATTGACCATTTACAACAATCAATTTTGATTTAGCCCAAGGTTAACCCAAGTTAGACCCAAGCCTAGCCCAACATGACCAAATTGACTAAAATTCAAAATTCCCTCAAATTGACCCTTCAATTGAGCTCAAAACCATTTCCATTCTTCACCAAAGTTGTTACTTATGATCATCTACACCAAATGCAATATTTATTTGGGCCAATTGACATGGCTAACCTAGACCAAACTCAAGCTTTGGTCATTTGCACCCACTTAGACCCATGCACTAAATGTCCTAACCACCAAAAGTCACCAAATTAACTCCATCACAGCCATTAGTTGGACTTAGTGACCAGTCCAAACACCACGAAACCACCTAAATCAAGCCATCGACCAAAGGTCCCCCAAATCAAGGTATATTATTTCAAAAAATGCATGTGCTTAAAATATCCTTATCAAAATTAGGTATTATTGCACTAAATTGTTGTGACATATTCCCCTGGGTTCCCTGAGCTCCTAGCCAGCTCCCCCTGGTCGGCCGGCCAGCCTAGTGGCCGGAAAAGCTCAAAACCGAGAGCCAACCCCATGGCACCTCACCCAAATCAAACCTAGAGGCCAGCTCAGCCAAATCAATTGATGGATCTCCTCTACCCTCCATTTAAGCACCACAATGCACCCAAACTTATGCCATGAAAGCCACCCCATGACCTTTTTTTATAAAAACTCACCTCCACGGCCATGGGAGGTGTGCTGAAATTTTCTTAGAGATGTCTCTCCAAACTTCCCACAGAGCTTCGTTAAGATCCCCTAAGTGCATTCCAACTATTTTCTTCCACCAATTCCCACTGTCGGAGCTCAATTTTGAGCTTGGAACCTTGCCGGAAATCAGGACAGAATCTAATACACCTCCACAGTCCACCAAACCCAAATTAACTGCACCCACACCTTCACAATAGTGAAAGAAGCTAAAGCCCCATCAATTCCCCCTTCCACAGAGCCTCTACCATAGCTCTAGACCAACACCCAAATTCGACCGTGATTGAATTCATACCTAGGCCTTACACTGAGACTAGAGAATCAATCCCTAGCTGCCTTGGATCCCAATGAACGTGCCAAGACCCTCTGATTGAAGCTTCACTTCTCAGAGCAAAGGTATAAAACCTCACCACATCCCGAGCCTATTTCGATTCTAAATTTAATTAGGCTTAATTTAATTGCATGATTACCGTATAGATGTGTTTGTCTCACTTAGACGAGTCCATAAGATCAAACCCGAAATGATTTGGTTTAGTCTAGGCTGAGATCTTAGAGTTTTAGTGTGGACGGTCACGGGATCATTCTGTTGGGGACGATGACGAGGAGCCGTTTGATCGAGCGTGTATCAAATGGACGGAGAAGATCGAGCTGGACAGCGCTTCGGGACATAAACAGCGGGCCGCATCAGCACTGAGGTGGATGGCAACGTCATATGGATGACACATCACCTTGGCTTGAAATTTCGGCATGTTGTAGCCTCTGTCAAGAGAAGTATCCTCTAATTTTTCCAAAGTCAGAGAAAGTCCCTATACAGAGATCAATATTTTTCAAGTTTTTGCACGTTATTTCCTTAAAATAACCATGTAAATTAGCATGTTGATTAATGAAAGGTCCACCATGACTAGAGAAACCTTTGGAAATAATTTCATGGGTCAAGTCATTTAAAGGAAGGTCCACCATGACCAGAGAAGCTTTTGGAAATAATTTCATGGGTCAAGTCATTTAAAATAAACATAATTTTCACAAACCCTAAGTCATTAAGATAATTAATTTTGGAAAATATAAACATTTAAATGAATTGATTTTTGATCTCCACTATGGTTTATGTTACAGAGAACTCATCATTAAAATTTTAAAATATTTTGAGTTCATTTAATAACCTAAGTTGATTTTTAAAGATAAACATCATTTTTGGCAAATGATTTTTTAGAAATCAAAATATATCTAAAAAATTTATAAAAACTTATATTTTGAGTTCTCTGTGATAAGAGGTATTTTATAAAACTAAATTTGTATTTAAAATAAAAACTTCATTTTTAACCTATTTTAAATATTTAAATGGTTTGAAGTAAAGTGCTCTTTCATTTAAACTATAAAAAAAATGGGGTAAGTTTGATTTCATATTTTTCTAAAATTAAATATATATGTAAATTAACACGTCCTTTTGAAGCGAGCGACGTGATTTCGATTCCGGTGATCGACAGCTTCTTACGGGCAACTCTACCAACAAAAAATAGCGCCGACAGCTTCTGGCGACTTCGCTGGGGACAAGTTTTTCTCTCCATACAAATTAAGAGATATTATTTTCACACATCGGTAATGTGTCCATGTCTCTCTTGGACCAAATTACCCTTCTTCTGTTGGCATACTTTACTCATTTCCGTCTTGGGAAGGTACAACCAACTCCTTGGACTCCAGGACTAGCTGTTCAACCTTCTTTGAACAGAGGGGTTCAGAAGGCTATTTAGGACCCTTTAAATTTTCTTGTGGGGTTGGACCCCTAATAGGTGTGTCGGTGGACTAGTTCCACCTGAGCATTTTCTGCCACTAAATAGGTCCCGCATTGGGTCCTAAAATACTTCATATCTCCCTTCCAAATTTAATTTGCTATTCCGCAAATTAAACCAAATCGTGTTGTGCTACGCGCAATTTGAAATTTTCTTACATTAATTAAATTTTTTACACCTCTTAATTTTTATTAAACAAGATTTTAAATACCCATAAATTAAGACCCGCCCGGTCTACAGATCAACCTCTACTTTCAGTGCTTGCACTAAAAAATAAGAGGTTTTGGCCATATAGCTAACTCTGAAATTTTCTGTTTTAAAGCCTGCTGTAATGGCCTACCCAACGCTGACCTTTTCCTGCAACTTGCCAACGTACCGTAGCGCCCGTAACGTCGCTCCTACCATCAAGTTTGGAGCTAGATTTGAAGACCTCGAGGTCATCCTCTGGAAAGCCCCATTCGTGGTAATTAAGATCGCCGCTCCAGAAATACAGGAGCCGTCTGCAGAATTCAACCTGAACTGCCTTCAAGGCTTCCTTACCTGCAAGAAGTCTAAAACTACTACCGTCGCGGCACCCGCCAAACCTACTAGCCCCGCTGTTGCTAAGGGAAAAGAAGTGATGATTATTGAGGATCCGACTGATGGATTAACTGTCCCACCACCCGTGTTTGAAATTGGATCAAGTTCGAGGACTGTACCGCTGAACCAAACTCAAAGGAGGAACCATAATAGAAAAGTTCGGAGGGCCATCAAAGCCCAGGCTCCTGAGGAGACACCCATTGAGGAGGAGCCCCATCAAGTTGAAGAAGTGTTACCAGAAATTTATCCACTCCTGCGAGGAGGTAGATTCCATCATCTGACAGATATCGATGGATATGAGAGTATCCGAAGGATGACTGCCGCATTACCGTCACTTCATGGATACAGTGAGGAGAGGAAAAAGTTAACTCCTATCGCTCGAGTTAGTGCAGTTTTCAAAAGGCTAGCTACCAAAGAAGGATGTTCAGTTAGTGAGTTACTTAAATGAATAGGAGATGTAATTTCTCCTCGCATGAAAGGGGAAATTTTGAAGGGCATCAAGTTCGCCAGACAGTCCCACAAGATAGCTGGAGTGCCACCTACCCGCATCCCTATTTGGTTCCTCTTGGGAAACAGAATTAATACCACAGTAATTACTACTGATTATACTGCCACCAGGACCGCAGGTCGTCGACCGGTTAAGTTGAGACTGGGTCCGAAGATCTTACCCATCACCCGTTATGAAGATATTTCTATAATCTCAAAGGCAAATACAAGATGATTATCTGACACTGTAGCCGGTCTACACCATGGGGTGCATACTTTCCCTCGACATACCGATGTTTCTACTAAGATGCTCCATCCTGAGACATCATCGTCGAAAAAGAAAAAGGTAGGGTACCCAAGGTCGCTGCACCGATACAGTTCAGTGAGCCCACGGGACAAGAAATGAAACGAGGATCTGAAATATCTGACATCGTCCCGACAATCGCCAGCGAGATGGAGGAACAAGTAGAGGATGTCCATCAGGGTCCTCCTGATCTTAAAGTGATCAAGGAATCAATAATTGAGGAAAAAGTTGAGAAAGTCAGGATCAAAATTTCTGAGTTAGCTAGAGAAAATGGAATTTCCGTCGATAGCGAAGATTTTGATTACAATGATTACCTGGAGGAGGATTTCATGGATGTCCATGTGATCGAAACTAAAGCCACCACGTCTGCACGCAAGGCTCAACCTTACACCGAAGAGAACGCAGTAGATGAACTGCGTAGGCTATCTTCCTAAGGGATGAGCAAGTTAGTCTACTAGAGAAAAGAATAGAAGAGATGACTGCAGCTATGACCGCCATGGCCACCATTCAAGGGCAATCACAAGCACTGCAATTGACTTCTCCAGAGATTAATCAGCCAGAAACCATACACATTATAGATGAAAGAAGAGAGGCTACTTCAGCTAATAAGGATGAGCAACCGAAGAAAGATTCTCCACCAAGTGCCATGCCAAAAAAGGAGTTCAAACAAATGGTTGAACAAGTGTGGGACGCCTTAGCCCAATCCAAGGGTGGTGCATCAATTTTGAAGGGTAGACCTTACTCGGAGGAGTTCGATGCCATGCCTTTCCCCAAGGGTTTTGTGGCCCTAAACTTCAAAAGATTCGACAAACTGGAAATCCCAGACAACATATAGCGCATTTCCGAGCCAGCTGTGGAAACACAAGGAATAATGAGGCTCTACTCTGCCAGCAGTTCGTCAGCAGCTTGCGAGGAATTGCTTTCGACTGGTACGCTGACTTCCCCAACGTGTCAGTTAAAATATTTTCTGAATTAGAAAAACTGTTTGTGAAAAGGTTTGCCAGGGCACAACACCATGTGTCTATTGGAGAGCTCATGATGGAAAAGCAAAAGTCTAACGAAACTGTAGTGGACTATATCTTGAGGTGGAGAAATCTTAGCATGAAATGTGAACCTCAGCTACAGGAACATCATTCGATTGAAATTCTACTCAAGAGCATTCATGCTCTAGTAGCTTTCATGCTTAAGGGACTCACCATCAAATCCTTCGAGAAGGTACTCAGTAAATCCAACAGTCTTCAAGAGGAGATTAAGCACATGCAGCCACATGAAAAGACTAAGGTGGCCAAAGTGTTTGAAAAGAAATCAGGAATAGTGGCGACCGCCGACAAAGGAAAGTAGCCGATAAAGATATATGCAGAAGAGCATGGCCAATCTTCATCATAGTAATCTCAGAAACAGAATAACCAATCCAACCAGCGACCGCCTCAAGAGGGATCACCTCGAATAGGGGATAAAAGAATATCTCTATTGGAGAGACAGAAAGTTGTGTATTCCTTAAAGGATGAAGCTATACCTAAAATACTAGGGAGTCTGTTGAAGAAGCCAGAATTCAAACTACCAGAGCCAAAGAAGCCCGAAGAGGTGGATAAGAAGAATGAACTAAATTATTGCCCATACCACCGATTGCTTGGGGACACTATAGAAAAATGCTTCATCTTTAAAGACTGGCTCGAGAAGAACCTCAAGGAAGAGAATATAACAATCCCGAACGAGTATTTGAGAGAACCTGAAAAATGTTCCATAAATATGATTTCATCTGAGTCAATCTCTCCAATTAATCCGTATATTGGAATAGTAGATGGAGTACAACTTGGGATGAACTCAAGAGGGCTCTTAATCACATACAGGATTCATCGAAACAAGCTTCAATGAACACTAAAGAAAGATGGAATGAGGTCTGAAGCAGATCATTCAAGAAAATACTGAACAAGATCCAGTCTGCATCAAAACAAACCTCTATTCAGAGTCCGCAACATACCAAGCCCGAGATGAAGATTTCTCCAGGAGATCCGTCATCGTCAAGAACAAAGAACAAGAAGAAGAAAAGCGTCACTGCAAAGATTGATAGCATGGGAGGTAGGATAGGGGTTGCCTCTACTAGATTGGTTGTCTCGGATTCGGGGAAGAAAATCCTCGAACCCCTGACTTTGTATGATTTTCTTTTTGTTCCTCCGGGATCTTATGAATATAATAATTGTGATTTCAGCTACGTTTTAACTGTTTCTAGTGATAACGTAACTGATTATGACCGATCTAGCTTCAATCTTGATCCCCAAAAGGATCCTCAAATTGTACTCGAGTCCGATGATCTCGTTGTCAAGTCTAAAGAAGACATCAATAATACCGCTTACGACAACATCGATAATGAGGAGCCAATTCTCGAGCATCATGGTACACCGCTTGCCATCAACTTAGATCTTTTTGACGAAGAGGAAAAGACACCGGAAGATTCAACAATGATATCTCAAGAAGAAGAGGTCACAGAAGTTAACTTAAGGTGCAAAAGAGTGTTACCACCAAGAACAGCTCCAACAAAGGAAAATAGATAACGACTTGAGAAGAGATAACCCCACCTCCACCAGGGGAAGAACTACATAATCAAGATAAAATCAGAGGATCATACAAAGTAGACTACAACATGCTAGCTCATCTTAGGAAGTTGCCGGCTCGATTAAGCATCTACGACGCTCTGATCCTGTCAAAAGAGATGAGAGAGTCTCTGGTTTCATCTTAGCTTGACCCAGAAATTTGCTTAGCTCAGTTGGCCACACATCCTCGGATGAAGTTTGTTCGTTGAAAGAACAGTCAGGGGTAACCTTCACAGATGAAGACTTGCTGCTCGGTACCGTCGACCACAACCGTCCACTCTACATTCCGTCAACATAAGCAGATTTGTGTTATCTAGAGTTTTAGTGGATCCTGGAGCATCTCTTAACTTGATGAGCCTACAAACATTAGTTTATTTGGATATTGAACCTTAAGAGCTTACAACCGATAAAATGATGTTAAGAGGATTCAACCAAAAGGGAGAAAGAGCCCTTGGATCAATTACATTACTTATGAAAGTTGGAGAACTCGTGACAACCGCTAAATTTCATATCATCGACGCCGAGACCTTTTTTAATGCTCAATTGGGTCGACCGTGGATTCATGAGTATCATCTCTACACCAGTGCATCAAATACCGCAAAGATGGTCAAGAAAATTGCATCAAGGGAGACCTACAACTATTTTCAGTACATGAAGTTGGTATCCATGAAGATGCTGCCTACTACGCGCCTCCAAAGAAAACTGTCTTCTCGCACGAGATTCTAACAAACAAAGATGAAGATTCAGAAGAATCACAAAAAGGAGGCCATTCAACTCCGCTTCAGCAATCTTCCACCACTCCTTTACAAAGAGATAGTGAAAGACCTTTTAGTTCGCGCACCCGAGGTCGAGGCCGGGGACATGGGCGAGGAAGGATCAATTTAATTGTTGAACGGACTAGCCGACTATCAAAATTGGTGATGAAGACAGTTCTGAAGACGAAATAATGATGACAAGATGGAAAAGGCCTCAGTACGAGATATCCCTAGAAGATACAGAAAATATGAAACAATGTATGATCGGATAAACCACTATGTGGATATGCTATGACCCTTACTCTGATGAATGAATATTAAATAATGTATGATCCGATAAACCACTATGTGAATGCTATGATAGAAGATATAGAAAAGAATGAATATGAAACAATGTATGATCGGATAAACCACTATGTGAATGTTATGATCCTACTCCGATTCTCCCTCAAAAAGTTTAGAGGTCAAGGAAGTCCATAGTGTTGGTTCAAAGCCGATCAAATTTTACCGGATAAACCACTATGTGAATGTTATGACCCTTACTCCGATTCTCCCTCAAAAGGTCGAGAGTTTAGGGGTCAAGGAAGTCCGTAGTGTTGGTTCAAAGCCGATCAAATTTTACCATGCTTCTACCTCTATTGTAAGTCCGTATCAAAGCCGATCAAATTTTATCGTGCTTCTACCTCTACTGAGCTTAAAAAACATGTAAATTTAGATATTCCTAATGAATTAATGGAATTGCCTTTTGGTTACTTCTCGCATTGTGTTCAAAAGTTAATTCAACCTGGACAATGAATTAATGGAATTACCTTTTGGTTACTTCTTGCCTTGTGTTCAAAAGTTAATTCAACAAGGATGAATTAATGGAATTGCCTTTTGGTTACTTCTCGCCTTGTGTTTAAAAGTTAATTCAACAGCGTGAATTAATGGAATTGCCTTTTGGTTACTTCTCGCCTTGTGTTCAAAAGTTAATTCAACAGGTTTAATGGAATTCCTTTTGGTTACTTCTCGCCTTGTGTTCAAAAGTTAATTCAACAGGGACACTTACCGAAATGAATGCCACTTCTCGCCTTGTGTTCAAAAGTTAATTCAACAGGGACACTTACCAAAACAAATGTCAAAAGATAAATTTCAACTGTTCAAAAAGTTATGAAATGGTAAAAATCGAGCTCCAAACTCGAAAGAGGGTTTCAGATTTGGTACAGTCGGACCCGTCGATGATTCTGAATTTTGCATGATTGTTACTGGTGAGTCAGAAGATGATTGCCTCGATATAGAGGATGACTCTACTGATCAACTAATAGAAGATGCTTCCCCAGAATTTGAGGAAGAAATTAAATCTACCGTTGATGAATTGAAAGAGATTAACTTCAGGACTGAAGAACGACCCCGACCTACATTTATAAGTTCTCTACTTAATGACAAAGAATCTGCAAAATTGATCAAACTATTAGCAGAGTTTAAAGATTGCTTTGCATGGAGCTACGATGAAATGTCAGGACTGTCAGCAGAGGTTGTAGTTCATAAACTCGCGGTGGACAAGAATATAACCCCAGTAAAACAAGCTCCCAGGAGAATGCGTCTCGAAATAGAGCAACAAGTCATCGCCGAGGTGAAGAAATTAATAGACGCCAACTTTGTAAAAGAAGAACAATACCCCACGTGGTTAGCTAATATTGTACCTGCTAAGAAGAAAAATGGACAGATCCGTGTTTGTGTTGACTTTAGAGATTTGAACAAGGCATGTCCAAAAGACAAATTCCCACTGCCAATACCAGAAATGATGGTGGATATCGCTTCAACACACAAAATTTTCTCCTTTAAGGACGGATCGTTGGGATACAACCTAATCAAGATGGCTCCCGAGGATGCAACACTTACAGCCTTCAGAACACCGATTGCAATTTTCTGCTACACAGGGATGTCGTTCGGCCTGAAGAATGCCAGAGCAACATATAAGCATGCAATGATGAAGATTTTTTACGACATCATTCACAACCAAGTAGAATTCTACGTGAATGATTTGGTCATCAAAAGTAAACGGAAAATAGACCATTTGTATAATTTGAGGATCGTGTTTGAACGATTACGACGATATGACCTTAAAATGAATCCCTTAAAGTGCGCCTTTGGTGTTACCTCCGTGAAATTTCTAGGATTCGTTGTCTGTCATCGGGGAATCAAGATTGAACCAGATAGGATTAAAGCTAATGCCTCACCCTAAAACCTTGAAACAACTACGTTCCTTCTAGGGGAAGTTGACATATCTGAGAGGCTTTATTTCTAATTTTTCAGGTAGGTGTCAGCCTTTCTTGACATTAATTAAAAATGATGCCAAATTTATTTGGGAAGAGAAATGTCAGTGGGCTTTTGAGGACGTTAAACAATATTTAATGACACCTCCTGTCTTGGCAGCCCCTATCCCAGAGTATAGAGAATGCACTCTACTACTTGAGTCGTCGCCAAAGATCGACGGAGATAAGATATCCACCCATTTAGAAGCATTGTCTAACATTAATTTTCACCGCCCAAAAGCTTAGACATTACATGCTTTCTCATATGATCACCCTAATCTTGAAAGTTAATCCATTGCATTATCTGATGACCCGACCAACACTTTCCGGACGTTTAGCAAGATGGTCGATGATCTTAATGCAATTTGATATAACTTTTGTTCCCCTCCGTGCTATCAAGGGACAGATACTCGCAAACTTTCTCGCTGCACACCCACTGCCAGCTGGGTCCTCTCTCAACGATGAGTTACCAGACGAGCAAATACTATAAATGGAATTCTCCAGTGCACAACGCTGGGAGATGTACTTCAATGATGCTTCATCAGCCAGAAAAGACAAAGGATCAGACACAGTTATACCAGGCAAAGCAGGAATTGGTTTGATCTTTATCACGCCAGATAAGGGTATGTTGAGGTTCTCATACCACCTGACAGAGCCGTGCACCAACAATGAAGCAGAATATGAAGCTTTAATCATCAGATTGGAAATGTCAATCTCAATGGATATAACAAGCATTGCCATCTATGGCGACCCCCAACTCGTCATTCAGCAGGTCGCCAGACAATACAGAATTTTGAAACCAAGATTAACAGAATACCATCGGTACACGATGAAGCTCCTGGAGCAGATTCCTGATGTAACTTTTTAATGGATTCCTAGGGGAGATAATGCCCATGCCAACGCTCTAGCAAAACTTGCTAAGGAAATTTCGTGTCCCCCGGAGTACTCCAGTGAAGTCACAGTGAAAGGAAGACGAGTCTTATCTCGAATCGACTTCGAAACTCTACTCAAGCTTGAGAAAGAAGAAACAATAAATACAGTTGCAGACATCAATGAAGATTGGCGCAAGCCATTAATAGAATATTTGCATACTGGAAAGCTGTCAGAAGACAAGTCTGAGGCACACCCCATCACAAGAAGGGCCATGTCTTACGCCCTGGTGGGAAACGTTCTCTACAGAAGATCGTTCGACCAAATGTGGCTACGATTTTTTAGTAGAGTCGAAGCACAGAATATTGTTAAAGAGGTACATGTCGGATTGTGTGGCGCTCACCAGTCAGGCCGAAAATGAAGATGAAGATCAAAAGACTCGAGTATTATTGACCAGCAATGATGTCCGATTGCGTGGATACAACCAAAAAATGTCACCAATGCCAAGTGCATGGGGTGGTCTTACACCAGCCTCCGAATGTGCTACACCCGACTGTTGCCTTGTGGCTATTCAAGTGTTGGGGCATAGACATAATAGGTCTGATAGACCCTCCATCTTTCAGAGGACACAAGTTTATACTTGCCGCTACAGATTTCTTCTTCAAATGGGCAGAGCCAGTACCGTTACGTGAGGTTACGACACAACACGTCCTTCAATTTTTCAAAAGCAAAATCGTCTACTATTTTGGAGTACCGCGAAGAATAATTTCCGAGAATGGGACAGCTTTCAGAAGCACAAGAATCAATAGTTTCGTCAAAAGACATGGGATAGACTGGAGATACTCTACGATTTACTATCCCAGAGTAAATGGTCTAGCTAAATCCTTCAACAAAACACTGGTACAGATTTACAGATTTTGAAGAAAACACTAGATGAAAACAAAAGGGATTGGCACAACAAATGATTAGAAGCCTTGTGGGCCTACCGAACGACTTTCAGGACTCCTACTAAGTGTACACCCTATATGCTCATGTATGGGTCCGAGGCAGTGCTACCACTAAAAATCCAGACACCATATCTCAGAATCACCATTGCCAACCAACTCACAACAAAAGAAAGCGCAAAACTCAGACTTGAAGAACTAGAGAGTCTCGAGGGTAAACAATTGGAAGCACAACAACATTTGGAGCTTTATCAGGCGAAAATGGCACAAGCCCATGACAAATTGGTCCGCCCAAGGATATTCAAAGTTGGTGACCTCGTACTTGTGCTCAAAAGGCCTATTCTTGTACGCCACAAATTAGGTGAAAAATTTGAGCCAACTTGGGAGGGATCATTTGTCGTTGAAAAGGTCTACACAGGAGGAGCCTACCAGTTAGTAGACTTCCGGGGCGAAAGACCCATGTTACCAATAAACAGACAATATCTAAAAACCTATTACGCAACCTGATGCCGCTTGCCTCTGTTTGCTTTGAAACTTTGAAACTTTGATTGTTTTAGTGTTATCTATATGGCCAAATGTCTATGACCAGGTCCAAATTTTGTAATTAACCTCAATAGAATGAAAATTTTGAAAAAAAATTTTAAACTTCAAATTTTCTTTTTTTTCCACTTTTAATTAAACAAAACTCATACATAAAATTCATTATACCAAAACAAATTAAAATTTACTTTAATGTACACTTTGTTTTGTTCTTGTTCATGACAAGTTTCGGCCAACTGACGTTTTTCCTGTCGTATGCAGAAGCATGTCGGGACAACGACTGATCTTTGTTTTTCAGGATTGCTGGAACCTTGCATTAAATGAGGATATGGTGCTACGGGGCGGTACCGTAGACTTCAACGTGGATTTCAACCAGGTTGACATGGACTACGAAGGTCCTCTAATGGACGTGGTCAGCTGCAAAGAGAAAGAAGGATTGCCTTTACTACTGAGAGTGACCGCTAAATATAATGTATCACGCAAGGGCAAGAACGAGATAACAGAGTGAGACCCGATGGAGGGGCCTAGCCGTCTGCCCTCCATGGTAGCTACACCTGCTGGAGGCTTAATAGCCGCCAATAACGAACGACTACCAAGTACTCCGCTTCACAGGACGGAACGCAGGAACACCAGTCTCAAGAAGCAGAGAGCTTTTCTACGACAAGAACACAAACATCAAAGAGAGACAAACAAGTTGCTCACCCCTCTTCTTGAGGGGCACATTTATGATCCAAACCTGAAAGAAACTTCTGCTAGCTTACCCACCACAGAAGAACCAAGGTTTGTGACAGATTCAAACACACTTTCAGTTTCAGATGTTTTGTACAGGGGTTGCCCGATATGTAACGTTAAAATACCGGCCGGGACCTCAGCCACGGGCGCGCTTGTAGAATGCCCATATTGTAATGTTCTGCATCTACAGCATTTCAGTACATTGGAAGAGTACACTTCAAGCACCAACGAGTCTCAGACTTCAGATTTCATGATGGATGAACCAAATGTCCCACTGGGGACATATCAGTATGTAATGTGGAGCCCAGGGTCGTACATCCCGTTAGAGGCCGAGTTTCATATTCTAGATCGACCAACACCAGTTTGGCTTCCCACCGATGCTCGAAGGAAGGAACGCCCGCTACAGCTGCCAACCCTTGGTATGGTAGAATACTACAAGATAAGCAAAGTAAATAAAAGAGAATTTGAGTTTTATGAAGAAGTTTAGGGAAAGTTCGTCAATATATTGGAAGGCCTTGAGCTGTACACCAAGGTTTTCTCCGAGACTGATGAAAAAAGCATTATGGACCGTATCTTCGATTTAAGAGACAGAGGTAGAGCAGGCCTTTTCATGGAGAGGACATATTCCGAGCCAAAGAAGTGGATGAGAGGGAAGGGAAGAATCACCATCCATTGTGGCTGTTGTTATAACTTCACAAATGACAGACAGGCGAATCCGCCTGGGATCCTCAGACATGATCAAGTAGATCCGCTACCTCCAATGATAAAATGGATGATCAAAAGGATGGTAAAATGGAATATTCTTCCTGCTACCTGCATTCCCAACAGTTGCATTATCAATATCTATGAAGAGGGTGATTGCATTCCCCCACACATTGATCATCATGATTTTGTGAGGCCTTTTTGCACGGTCTCATTTCTGAGCAAAAGCAATATTCTATTTGGGAAAGAAATCGATATTGTCGGCCCTGGTGAATTCAGAGGTTCTGTGGAGATTCCTCTTCCAGTCGGTTCGGTACTTGTTCTCAAGGGCAACGATGCAGAAGTTGCCAAACATTGCATTTCATGAGTATGGCACCGTAGGGTGTCTGTGACTTTCCGCAGGATGGATGACAGTAAAATGTCATATGGATTCCAGCAGGACCCAAAATTGAGGAGTTACTTCCATACAAGATGTGAGAATGTTGTACCTCTAAGTACATGCGAAGGGAACTATTATCCTAGAGCATGACTTGGAAGGTCTGCTTGATCAGGAGCTCAACATACCTGACACAGAGGGTTCACTTTCTTTTAACAGCATGACATGTATATGTTGTATGCAGTCTACAGTGTATTCATATCATGAGATGTTATCGATGTATTTCGACATGGATTACATAATGTACCTTTTGAGGCATTAGCCTATGTTTGATTTATGACATCTTTGTTGGAGCAAATTAATGAAAATTTCTCTCAAATTGTGTCTTTCTATCAATTGCCTTTTTGTGCAAGGGATGAAAGCCACAAACCACACATTGGTTTAGAATTTCAATGAACAAAGAATGAAATAACAAATTTTTTTAACAATAAATAAAATATAAATGAAAAAAAAAATCACCAATAAACAAACAACAAAACAATTTTTTTTTTGAAAATCAACCTTTTAAAACTAAAACTTTAAATACATATTTTTCAAAAAAATTAAATGTGATAAAAACAACAAGAAAATGAAACGAATCTGTTGAGTAGATCCTCTCATTTTTTGAGTTTCCTACTCTTTGTGCGCGCAACTCAACCATCTTTATCTACTTTAACTCTCTTCACATCCTCACAGAATTTTGCATTCTACACAAAACCCCACAAAGCTCTACAAATCTTCCGTGAAATCAACCTTTCCACATGATACACTTTTGCAAATTCAACACCACAATCTATTTGTACATTTCAATTCTCACATCTTTGAATTGATACCTACATTTCAATTCTCTTATCTTTGAATTGATACCTACATTTCAATTCTCATATCTTTGAATTGATACCTACATTTCAATTCTTACATCATCGAATTGATGTCAATTCTCAACTCTTTGAATTGATACCTACATTTCAATTCTCACACATTCAAACTGATACCTACATTTCAATTCTCAAATCTTTGAATTGATACCTACATCTCAATTCTCACATCTTTGAATTGATACCTACATCTCAATTCTCACATCTTCGAATTGATACCTACATCTCAATTCTCGTATCTTCGAATTGATACCTACATCTCAATTCTCACATCTTCGAATTGATTTCTACATTTCAATTCTCGTATCTTCGAATTGATACCTACATTTCAATTCTCGTATCTTCGAATTGATACCTACATTTCAATTCTCGTATCTTCAAATTGATACCTACATTTCAATTCTCACAACTTCGAATTAATACCTAAATTCTGATTCTCATCTTTTGAGGTTGGTATCTAAATTTTGACTCTTCTTGTCTTTTCGAAATTGATACTTAAATTTCAATTTCCACCTCGGGTCAGCACTTACATACTAACTCCCATCCTTTATAACTACCTGAAATTCCATACCTCGAAATTCACTCTCCGATCCCCCGCGAGAGTCCCTCCTTAATTTCAATCATACAATCATCCGCTAGTATCCCCAACAGAAATAAAACAAATCACACACACAAATCTACACATACTTCCGGGTTTGTTGACTTATGAGTTTGTATTGATTTTTGTTGATCTCTTCGGTCAATGCCAATACGCGCGGTGTGCTTGCCCAGCACACCACACCTATTGGGGGTCCATTTGTTGACCTCACTTTTAGTTGAGGTATAATTTTCTTCTTTAGTAGCCTTAGGTCTAGCCATAGGACTTTTCTATTGACTATTCTTAGAAAACTAGACATGGAACCCTCACCATTAAAAATTCTACACACTTCTCAACTCAACTTGAAGTTCCACATATTGATCCTAACCTCTAGCACTTAGTAGGTGGGGTCACTATAAGGGAAACTCAAGATAAGTCACCCTTAGCCTATTGGACCATAGGGTTAACCTTGGGTGTTGATCTAGAGCTAGGGCACTCATTACACTCATCTACACTCACATTCACTCACAACCCTAAACTCAAATTTCTAGCCAGGTCCCTTGATCTTTTTGGGATACTCATGTAGATGGTCCCCTAAACCTACCAGCCCAGGGCTATGGTTTGCTAAGACCACTACATAGAGGACCCAAAATGGGATTTCCTTTGATCCATAGCTCATTTAGGGTGGTTAGTTACCCAATCCAATAAAAAATACCCATCTTGGCCTTTTTCCCCTAAACACCCCCAAATTACCAAGATACCCCTCTATAAATCCCAAAATTCTAAAAATTCCAAAAATTTCAAAAATCCCCAAAAAATCTCAATAAATCTCAAATATTCTCAATTTCATTTATCTCAACTGCCACATGACCTATTGGCCAATTTGACCATCTTTAACCAAAACCCCCAAATTTGCCTTTAAGGGCCCAAATTTCCACAAATTCAACCCAAATATCCATCAATTTGATCTCAATTGAGCCTAATTCCAATCCTAAACTCAAATTAACTTTTGATATGACCAAGCTAAACCAAAACCCAAGCTTAATTTACCCATGATTTGAGCCCAATTTTGATTTAGATTAAAACCCCAATTTTGACCATATGACCTAATCTTACCAAATTGAACCCATATCCTAGTCAATTAGCTCCAATTAATGTTGTAAAATTTTTATAACATTCCCACACATCAAAATCAACCATCAATTGTTATTGTTGAAGCCTCAAATCCATTTGATTTTGGCCTAAATCCAAAATTCCCAAGTTTAGCCCCAAATTGGCTAAGTCCCCAAATTCCACCTAATTGATTGCCTTAACTCCAAAGTGATGTTGAAAACTCTTCATAGGGTCCCTATTGACAATTTACAACAGTCAATTTTGATTTAGCTCATGTTCAAAACTCTTCATGAGGTCCCTATTGACCATTTACAATAATCAATTTGGACTTAGCCCATGGCTAACCCAAGCTAGACCCAAGCCTAGCCCAACATGACCAAATTGACTAAAAAAAAATTTCCTCAAATTGACCCTTCAATTGAGCTCAAAACCACTTCCATTCTTCACCAAAGTTGTTACTTATGATCATCTACACCAAATGCAACATTTATTTGGGCCAATTGACATGGCTAACCTAGCTCAAACCCAAGCTTTGGTCATTTGCACCCACTTAGACCCATGCACTAAATGTGACCTAACCACAATAAAGTCACCAAGTTAACTCCACCACAGCCATTAGTTGGACCTAGTGACCAGTACAAACACCATGAAACCACCTAAATCAAGCCATTCCATCACAGCCATTAGTTGGACTTAGTGACCAGTCCAAACACCATGAAACCACCTAAATCAGGCATCGACCAAAGGTCCCCCAAATCAAGGTATATTATTTTAAAACAATGCATGTGCTTAAAATATCCTTACCAAAATTAGGTATTATTGCACTAAATTGTTGTGACATATTCCCCTAGGTTCCCTGAGCTCCTAGCTAGCTCCCCTTGGCCGGCCGGCCAGCCTAGTGGCCGGAAAAGCTCAAAACCGAGAGCCAACCCCATGGCACCTCATCCAAATCTAACCTAGAGGCCAGCTCAGCCAAACCAATTGATGGAGCTCCTCTGCCCTCCACCTAAGCACCACAATGCACCCAAACTTATGCCATGAAAGCCACCCCATGACCATTTTTATAAAAACTCACCTCCACGGCCATGGGAGGTGTGCTGAAATTTCCTTAGAGATGTCCCTCCAAACTTCCCACAGAGCTTCCTTAAGATCCCCTCAGTGCATTCCAGCTATTTTCTTCCACCAATTCCCACTGTCGGAGCTCAATTTTGAGCTTGGAACCTTGCCGAAAATCAGGACAAAATCTAATACACCTCCACAGTCCACCAAACCCAAATTAACTGAACCCACACCTTCACAATAGTGAAAGAAGCTAAAGCCCCATCAATTCCCCCTTCCACAGAGCCTCTACCATAGCTCTAGACTAACACCCAAATTCGACCGTGATTGAATTCATACCTAGGCCTTACAGTGAGACCAGGGACTCAATCCCTAGCCTCCTTGGATCCCAACAAACGTGCCATGACCCTCTGATTGAAGCTTCACTTCTCAGAGCAAAGGTATAAAACCTCACCACATACCGAGCCTATTTCGATTCTAAATTTAATTAGGCTTAATTTAATTGCATGATTATCGTATGGATATGTTCGTCTCACTTAGACGAGTCCATAAGATCAAACCCGAAATGATTTGGTTGAGTCTAGGCTGAGATCTTAGAGTTTTAGTGTGGACGGTCACGGGATCATTCTGTTGGGGACGATGAAGAGTCTAAAAATTCCTAAAAATCACAAAAATAATAAAACTCATGAAAATGTTCTAAATTGCTTCCTAATCCTTTAGGAACAATTAGAATGTTTTTTCCTGGTTTTCTAAATAAAGATATTGAATTTTAAAGCTTAAAAAATGAATTTTTAAAAGCTAAAATGGATTTCCACTAAAATAATTTCAATAAATCAAATAAAATTTAGAAAAATAAAAAATCTTCTCCTCTGAGTTCTCTGACCTCAGGGAGACTTTTCAAAAATATAAACTTAATTTTCTTCATTTAAAATATTTTATATTTAATAAATACCCCAGAACTTAAAATAATTGTAATAATTTAAATAAAATTCAAAAAACATTAAATTTAGTCCAAAAGCTTCTCCGGTCTAGGTCTACGTCCAGTAAAAACTTCAAGAGATTAGGAATCACCTTGGTCAAGTTAAAAATTTTTTCCTATTTTTGCATGAAAATAATTATATAAATAAATTAAATTTTGAAAAATCACATTTTCTCTTCTGATGTTATAATTGACCCATGAATGAGGTAGGATAAAAATTTCAAAGTCATTTAAATTGAATTTGACAAATTATGAAGTGATAGAGCCTTAGGGGCAAATGTGTAATTTTAAAAATTTAGCCTTAATTAACATTTAGGCTTAATTCAAGAAGAAAAATGGGTAACATCTGATCTTAATCAGTTTATTTGATGTTTGAAACACAAGAGGTTCATTGGTAGAAACCAACCTCACATTCCTAATTAAAAAGATAAGTTAATAGATTTCTAAATTAGTAAAATTTGGAAGTTTATTAAAGTAAAATGAATCTAGGACTTAGGGGTATGACTTTTGAAGTTAATAATTAATCAATTTAACACCCCTATTTTGATGTTCAAATAAAACTCAAATCATGAATCATGATCACCTAAAGCTAACCTTTTCAAAACTAATTAAGACACTCACCTAGGTCTTAAGGGCTTAGCAGTGACTTAGGCTAAACCAAGTTTCATTTAAATGAGGATTAAAAAAGAAAACATCATTGAAAATTAAAACATCTTTCAAACACTACAAGCCCAATTAGGGTTAAAATTTGGCCAAGTGTTCCAACAACACTAACTTGCCTCTTTAAGGATCTTCACCCACTTAATTCTTAAATTGAATCACAAGTGATAATTAACCTAATCTTAGGGATAATTGAGACATTAATGTTCACTGAGCGTTAAGGTGTTAATAGGATGAATTATTAAGCAACATAACAAAGTTTAAAAGAACTCGGGATTTTCCACCAGGCAGAGAGAGAGTAGCACGGACCTGCTTCTTTCTCTAGATCTGTTGGATATCTTGAAAATCTACTAAACTTAATATGTTTTGCTTGACCATAACATTCTTAATTAAACTCATAAGGACCCACCAAGATATGACATAGGGTTAGGAAAACTACCCAAATTTTACTTCCCTGTTTCATATAAACTGCCTTAACATGCATTTTAAGTTTCAAGTAGTGGAACGAGAAGACTCGCCATGTACGCTTTTACAGTTTTCAACATTATCTTTCTTGTACTTTCATAATGTACTTTTATACCTGCAAATTTGCATGCTAAACAACGACGCCACCCTGCATGAAAACTAAAGCTATCAGGATAGCCATAAAACCAAAACCAAAACCAAAACGAAAACGAAAATTAAAATCAACCAAGATAAAGTTCACCCCCACAAAATTTAACTTGCATGTTAACCAAAACCAAAACTAAAATCAACCAAGATAAAATTCACCGCCACAACATTCGAATAAACCAAAACCAAAGCTAAAACTAAAATCAACCAAGATAAAATTCACCCCCACAACATTCAAAATGTAAAACAACTCAAAATTTAATCACAAACATCACACAAAACTACAATTGCAACTAAATTAAGACGTCTCTATCGGATGATCGGGAATTCCTATCACAAAAAAAAATACACTTCAACTAAATTAAAACGTCTCTATTGGAAGATCGGGAACCTTCGGAGGAGGTAACCTACGATAAATATTGTCTCTATTGGAAAATCGGGAACCCCTCGGAGGAGGTAACCTACGGTTGCTAACGAGGCCATCTCTATTGGAAGATCGGGAACCCTCAACACAAAACTGACACTTCAACTAAATTAAAACGTCTCTATTGGAAGATCGGGAACCTTCGGAGGAGGTAACCTACGATAAATATTGTCTCTATTGGAAAATCGGGAACCCCTCGGAGGAGGTAACCTACGGTTGCTAACGAGGCCATCTCTATTGGAAGATCGGGAACCCTCGACACAAAACTAAAATTGCAACTAAATTAAGACGTCTCTATCGGATGATCGGGAATCCCTCGGAGAAGGTAACCTACGGTTGCTAACGAGGCTTCCCACGGTCTAAATGAAATTATGGAACTCATTAATTAACCTACGGTTGCTAACGAGGCTTCCCACGGTCTAAATGAAATTATGGAACTCATTAAGTAACCTACGGTTGCTAACGAGGCTTCCCACGGTTTAAATGAAATTATGGAACTCATTAAGTTGGGTTTCGAGGCTTCCCACGGTTTAAATGAAATTATGGAACTCATTAAGTTGGGTTTGATAAATTCATTCAGGCTTCCCACGGTTTAAATGAAATTATGGAACTCATTAAGTTGGGTTTGATAAGTTCATTTTGCTCATTAAGTTGGACAACTTCAACTAAATTAATACGTCTCTATTGGAAGATCGGGAACCCCTCGGAGGAGGTAAATACGGTTGCTAACGAGGCTTCCCACGGTCTAAATGAAATTATGGAACTCATTAAGTTGAGTTTCGTAAGTTCATTTGCTAAATGAAAGTATGGAACTCATTAAGTTGAGTTTAGTAAATTCATTTGGACTAAGTGAATCCATGAAATTATGGAACTCATTAAGTTGAGTTTAGTACTTCAACCAAATTAAGACGTCTCTATCGGATGATCGGGAATCCCTCAGAGGAGGTAACCTACACTTCAACTAAATTAAAAGGTCTCTATTGGAAGATCGGGAACCCCTCGGAGGAGGTAACCTACGATGCTAACGAGGCTTCCCACGGTCTAAATGAAATTATGAAACTCATTAAGTTGAGTTTAGTAAGTTCATGTGGACTAAGTGAATCCAATAGAAAATAGTGGTGCCGGAACGGGGGAACTGTAGAATTCTAACCGGTGTCGCTATCATCAACTTTAACATGCCCCCATAAAATTTAAAGAACTTCAACCATAACGCCACCTGATTTGACATTATAACTTAATACACTAGAAAACTCAAACTCGTCGCGGCAAGGAGCTTGGAGCTAGCATGGTGGGCATCACAACCATCTTCAACAGCAAAACCTGTCTTTGCCAGTTAAACCAATCTCCCTTCCTTAGACTTAAACAACGAAGCCATAGGACTTCGAGGTTGCTTGCTTATGCAACATAAATCCTTATCTTATCTTTAGGCCTTTGCACAACTTTACTATACAATATAAGCCCTAACTCGTCTTAGGATTCTGAGGTTGTCGTTTGTCACGACTTAAATCCTCACATCTTCCAGGCTATTTGTGTGATAGTTTCACACAAATGTAAGCCCTAACTAATAAAATTGACAGGATGAAACACCTTAAATTTTTCTCCTCATAAATGAAGCCAAACATTAGGGTAGCTTGGGAAGTCACCGGAGTTCTCCTCTGGATCCATGACATACCCTAATTCTTCCTTCTTTGGATTTTACAATAAAATGTTTCAAATTTGAACCAATCCTCTTTCACACCTCTACGTCCGATCTCATTGAAGAGTCCTTCCCTTTATTGAACCAATCCCCTTTCACACCTCTACGTCCGATCTCATTGAAAAGTCCTACCCTTTGAAATTTTTATTCTACAATAAAAATGTTCCAAATTTGAACTAGTCCCCTTTCACACATCTACGTCCGATTTCGTTGAAGAGTCCTACCCTTTGAAATTCTCTTTCACACCTCTACATCTGATCTCATTGAAAAGTCCTCCCCTTTGAAACTCCTTGAAGATAATATCCTGATTTTTATCGAGAGTCTTCTTAGGTGACTTTGGTCATTTAAGATGTAATTAACTATATGAACTTGCACTTATAGGAAGCATGTCCAAACCCAACTTAATATAAAATTTATTTAATCATTTTATATTAAATAGGGGAACTTGTCGGCAAATACAAAGGTTTCGCAGACCAGACGTATGTCATACTTTTTTAGTTTATTTGATCGAGCCTCATCCTCAAGTCTTGTGTTTATCCTTCGGGATAGATATAGGAGTTTATTTGATCGAGCCTCATCCTCAAGTCTTGTGTTTATCCTTTGGGATAGATACAGGATCCTATTTGATCGAGCCTCATCCTCAAGTCTTGTGTTTATCCTTCGGGATAGATACAGGGTTTGAAGTATAGTGCTCTTTCATTTAAACTATAAAAAATATGGGGTCAGTTTTGATTTCATATTTTTCTAAAACTAAATATATATGCAAATTAAAACGTCCTTCTGAAGCGGGCGATGAGATTTCGATTCCGGTGACCGACAGCTTCTTACGAGCAACTCCACCAACCAAAAATAGCGTCGATACATACTTTATCAATTTCTTTCTTAGGTAAGTACGGTCAACTCTTTTGGACTTCAGGACCATCTGTTCAATCACCTTTGACAGAGAGGTTCAGGAGTTTATTAGGATTTTTATCTTTTATGTAGGGTCAGACCCCCAATAGGCGTGTTGGTGAACTAGTTCCTCCTGGACATCGTACGTTGTAAAGTCAGTCCTGCACCAAGTCCTAAACTTTACTTTCCTCTTCACTTTCCCTCTTGAGTTTGGTTTGCAACTTTGTAAATTAAATCAAATTGTGTCATGCTGCGCTTTCTCTTTAACATTTTTTTATTTAATTAATTAAATCCCTCTACTTTCAAACTACTTTTACTAAATTTTAAAATCATTACAAACTAAAAATTAAATAAAGACCTGGCCAGTCTACATATCGGCTTTTGTTAATTTTGAGTATGTTTACTAGAATTATAAGGTGTTGGCCAAATAACTAACTCCAGGGCTTTCTTTTTAGAGCTTCTGTAATGGCATTCCCGACGCTCACTTTCTCCCGCAACTTGCCAACTAGTCGCAATGCTTGCAATATTTCTCCCACCATCAAGTTTTGAACTGGATTCGATGAACTGGAAGTTATTGGAAAAGACCCATTCGTCATAATGAAGGTCGTCGCTCCAAAAGTTCAGGAGCTGATCCCAACATTCTATATAGATAAATGTAAAATGCGTTGTATGTGATTATATGATTAATTTTCTTAATAGTTATTCTTAATTTGCAACTGCCCCAAAACCTTGGTCCAAAGCTAAGGCTAGGTAAATTTTTCACTATGCAGCAAATAATAATGCAGTTATATATTTCAATATGGGATAAGACACAATTATACGTATCATTATCAAATAATATAGAACATTCTGATTAAGTCCCGAATATTGAACCCACAGGGATGATTGGATTTAAATGACAAAATACTTAGCAATATATATTCTTATTCAAACTTAAGATGCTATAATAGAAATGAAAGTTCAATGCTTTTTGTGATTTTGATAATTGAAAAGAAAGTGAGCAACTAATTAACTTAATTAAAATACTTGCAAAATGAAGACAATATATGTAAAATATTTTTTTCCTTATTATGAATTAGTGATAAATATAGAAATTTAGTTATGGAAGTATGCTAAATGTGTTGTGCCAAATATGAGTAATAATATTCTTTGCTCTTACTAGAGATGATATAAAGAACATTGACTAATCTATAGTTTTAATAGTTTTGAAGACCGGCTAGGTAGGGAAGATACTAGCTCTCACTCTAGCGTTCCCTCTTCTTCCTCCAACTGGGGGCTAACATCTCGTATCAAAACCTAAAACTATAAATCAAATTGGGGGCTTTAACCTATCACTCTTAAAGTCCTCTAATTCTACACCCTTGAAAATATATTTTTCTATTTATTTACGCTCAACCCCATGAACTACATTCTTATTCATGAAATCAATATGTGATTCCAACAATTTGTTCGCTGAGACAATACCATCTCGGATCTTACATGTTCACACAATAGGATTTAACATCTTAATTGGCCAAATCAAGAAGTAAATGAAGTATAAGGTCTTGAATCATTACAACTTCTTCTAATATTGAAGACTAATACTTCACAGAACTTCCTTTAAATATTTAATCACTTATCATTTTAAGAAAAAAAGATAAAAAAACTACTCAGAATTCATGGAGAAAACACGACCACACATGAGTTTAAAAGTAGAAATCAAGCACAAAAACAAGAAATCTAAATTAAAAACCAAGTGTAGTCACAAAGATAAACACGTATCTCAAATTCTCTTCACCAAATTTTTTGAAGTTCCTTTGAATTCTCTTCATTCTCTCACAATACAAACTAATACTCAAAATAAAATAAAATAAAATCAAATAAAGGTGGCCGACGACGGCGACGGGCGGCGACGGCGGTGGTGGTAAACTTTGGTGAATGGTTGCTGGCATCTTCTTCTTAGAAAATCTAAGTCTTTTCTTATAAAAATCTAAGGGGTGTCTTGGTGTCTCTTTGAGAAGGTGTCTCCATTCAATGAATCTTCTAGAAGTCGTCTCCTCATAAGTCAATTGAATGAATTGTCGTGTCCATAGGATAATTCCCATGTTTTTATTAAGGGTTGCTTCAAATACCTTTTCAAAATTCCGCTCTAATTAAATATTTATTCAAGTAACTAACATTGTTCTTAAGCGCGAGGTACTTGGTGCTTAGGTGCGAATCATCTGGCGTGCAGACATCTATCCTGGGCGTTTAGGCGCCCTAGTTCATTTTTGCTTCAAATTTGACCATTTTTCACTACTTTTAGTATTTTTATCCATTTGATTGTACCTACAAGAAAAATACACAAATGTCTTTCATTAAAGCGCAATATCTCAAAAAATAGGTATAAAAATGTGTATAAAAATGCTATATATTTTAGGTGTATCAAAATTCCCCAAACTTAAGATGTTACTGTCCTTAAGTGGCTTTTTAATTTTTAAAAACCGACATAAGAAGATAATATATATGAGTTTTTTTAGGAGTTACTAAAATTTAGATTTAAAAATATAGTAGTCCAATTTAGAAAAATAGTTTTAGTAAATTAGACCAACCTTAAGTTTAGAAAATTTTAATGTTAAAAAATATGAAAATATGAGTTCCTATCTAATTCAGAATTATTGTAGATTTTCCAAATATAGAATTAGGCATTTTATTATCTCCACTTAAAAAAATTTTATTAAGCATAATTTTATTTACTATATTATATCTTTAAGCTTAATAATTTCTCAAGTCTTATACTTTAAAAAGATCATATGTGGATCCACTTTTTCATTAGACACTAATCCTCAAGCTTTTCCTCCCTTTCCTTTTCTTTTCTTTTTCTTTTTCTTTTTCTTTTTCTTTTTCTTTTTCAGGCAAGGATTACTATATCTGGATAGACCTTTAATGATTTTGAATTTTACTTTTTCTTTCATGAAGTAAAGAGTTGATAATTTTATTTTACTTAAAAAACATAATAATAGTTTTGAAAATTAATTTCAATAAAAGAAATTTAAGTTT
>JXCR01119512.1:30393-49750 GCA_002079205.1 Phalaenopsis hybrid cultivar | reverse complement strand
GGAAAGAAATCGTTGAAGAATCAGATCCCATGGAAGGGCCAAGCCACCGTTTGCCCTCCATGGTAGCTACTACAGCAGGGCATTTGATAGCTACCAATGAGCAAAAAAACCCTTTCGCCTTGTTGCGGAGGACTCGGCGAAGAAATGCGGACCGAAAGAAACAAGGAGCTTTGGCTAAAGCAAGGAAAGAGAAAGAAAAATTATCCATGATTCCAGAAGAATATATGTATAATGTCAATATGAGGGAGTCTTCTGATAGCCTTCCGTTCATCCGTGATTCCAGAAGAATATATGTATAATGTCAACATGAGTGAGTCTTCTGATAGTCTTCTGTTCACAGAAATGAAGTACAATCGTCAAGACGTCCAGAGCCATCGCCAGTATGGGTTCACTCCGATGCCAGTTCTGTTTGTTCTACCTGTGATACCATCGCCAGTATGGGTTCACTCTGGAGGATGAAGTACAATCGGTACGACGTCCAGAGCCATCGCCAGTATGGGTTCACTCCAATGCCAGTTCTGTTTGTTCTACCTGTCATACCGCGACACTTGATCTAGGACATTCTACTGGAGCTTTTGTAGAATGTCCAAGTTACAATGTGTTACACCTTGGACAATATCATGATTACAGTGATTATTCAGCATCTATATTGGTTTCGCAGACCAAACGGATGTCATAACTTTCTTTAGTTTATTTGATCGAACCTCACTCTCAATTCTTGCATTCATCCTTCGGGATAGATACAGGATTTGAGGTAAACATCTTTCATCTAAACTATGAAAATTATGGGGTCAGTTTGACTTCATCTTTTTCAAAACTAAAACTTTTACATTTAAACTATGAAAATTATGGGGTCAGTTTGACTTCATCTTTTTCAAAACTAAAATTTTTGAAAAAAACGTCCTTCCGAAGCGGGCAATGGGATTTCAATTACGATGACCGACAGCTTCTTAACGGGCAAACCCCACACCAAAAATAGTGCCGACAATATATACTATAGTATGAATGAAAATTCTATTCTTTTTGGTAATTTTGATAATTGAAAATAAGTAAGCAACTTCTTTTTGGTAATTTTGACATTTGAAAATAAGTAAACAACTCACTAAATTTAACTAGATTTTTGTAAGATGAAAGCAATACAAATAAAATATCTTTTTCTTTATCATGAATCTCTAACAAGTATATGAATTATATTGTGCAAGTATTTAAATTGTGTTGCGTCAAATAGAAGCAATATTTTTCTGTACCATTACTAGAGATGCTATAAAGAATATTGGCTAATCTAAAGTTTGAATAGTGTTGAAAACATCTAGGTAGGGAAGATATTAGCTCTCCCTCTAGAGTTTCCTCTTCTCCCTCCACCTGGTGGCAAACGTCTCGTACCAAAACCTAAAACAATAGACTGAATTGGGGGCTTTAGTCTGCCACTCTAAATTTTTCTAACGCTACACCCTTCAAAGTTTATTTTCCTATTTATTTGCACTCAATCATATGAATTACATTCTCATACACACAATTTCATGTAATTCTAAAACTAATTGATTGAGACAATAGCATCACAGATCTTACATGTTCTCGAAACAAATATTAACCTCTCAGTTGGCCAAATCAAGAAATAAATGAAGTACAAGGATTAAACCATCACAACTTATTCCAATATTATAGATCAATACTTCACACAGCTTCCTTCCAAAATTAATTACTTATCATTTTAAGAAAAAAGATAAAGAAAACTACTTAGAATTCATAGAGAAAGCACAAAAACACTTAAGTTTAAAAATAGAAATCATGTAAAAACACAAGAAGTTTAAATTAAAACCAAATTTAATTAGAAAGATAAAAACTCATCTCAAATTCCTCTCCACGAAACTCTTGAAGTTCCTTTAAATCTCTTCCTTTCTCCTACAATCCTCCCTAGGTTTGGTCGTCCAACCCTAGAGGGATAAAATTTCTCTATATCACTCTAATCTAATCTCTCTCTCTCATCTAACTACTTCTAATCTACACACACACACACTTCCTCAATCCAAGCCCTCCTTTTTAAAATTTTCCAAAAGGTGCTTTGGTGTCCCTTCAAAGTGTGTCCACATTCAATAAATCTTCTAAGAGTTGCCTTCTTTCAAGAGCTATTTCAATATATTTTCTTACCAATAACTGTAATTCAAGTTTTCACCAGGAGTTGCTTCAACACCCCTTCAAAATTTGTCCAAAATTGAATTTCATCATAACCACCTCTAGCGCGTAAGTGCGAGGTCTTCGGTGCTTAGGCTTGACCTTCTCTATTTCCTGCTGCTTAAGCGTCAGTTCAGGGCGCTTAAGCGCCACAGTTCATTTCACATCTTCTTCATTTTTGCTCCAAATTTGACCATTTTTCACTCCTTTCACCATATTTCATCCATTTAATTGTATCTGGAAAAAGCATAAAAATACCTTCGATTAAAGCACATTATCTCAAAAGTAGGTATAAAAATTTGTACATAAATGCTATATATTTTAGGTTTATCAGCCGCTACAGTCATTGATTCCTTCAGAGGTTAAGACAGAGGAGCTGCCCCGACGTTTGCAAAGGTTTCCCACATTAAAGTTGGTAAGAATGAGCAGGGTTTAGAAGCGAGAATTTGAGTAGTATGAAGAAATCCAAAGAAAATTTGTCAATATTCTGGAGTTTCTAATTTCCTCCTTAATAGCCTAGGGTCAAGCCATAGGACTTTCCTGTTGACTATTCCTAAAGGACTAGTAAAGAAACCCCACCATTATAAACTCTAAACTCTTCTTTGCTCAATTTTAAGTTCCACAAATTGGTCATAACCTCTAACATTTAGTAGGTGGGGCTAGTATGGGGGAGCTCAAAGGGAGTCTCCATAGAATTGTTTGGCCTTAGGGTTGACCCTTGGTGGTGTGGCCTTGGTCAGTTTCACACACACACACACACTTGATACCCCCTCTACTTACACTCACAACCTCCGACTTTAGTCAAATATGCTTAGTTTGTCTCATAACATTCTAGGAAACTGGTGTATAAGGTTGCCTTAGGCCACTAGCTCTAGGCTAGGGTTTGGCTGAGACCAGTACATGGAGGGCCCAATGTAGGGAATTCTAATGGTCCATGGCTCAAGTAGGGTAGTTGTGGGGTTAACAACCCCAATCCTACTAAAATATCAAATTTATCCTTTTGCACCCAAAACCTACCCCAATTTACTAGACTACCTTTGAAACCACCCAAATTGCCCAAAAAACCCCCAAATTTTGCCAAAATTACAAAAAAATTGCCTTGGTGACCCAAACTATCCCAAAACCTTTGAAATCATTTCATATGTCCACAAAAACAATTTGGACCACTCCATTGAGCCCAAATTGTTGAATTTGACAAATTTTGACCAAAAACTCCAAATTACCCTTAAAGGTCCAATTACCCTAATTCACCCCCAATGTCCACCAACTTGATCCCAATTTTCCCTAACTTCCATTATAAACTCAAAATCATCATGCTTAAAATTGATTAAAACTAAATTCAAGTTTAATTGGACCCATTTTCAAACCTAAATCCTAAGCTCAATTCAAAATCCCTAATTTGAACCTAAGCCAAAATTTCACCAATTTGAATCCCCAAACCTATCCAATTTCCCCAATTTTGAATCCTAAACTCTTTAATAAACTCCCCACATAAAATTAAACCCTCAATTGGCCTTGTTCAAGCCCCAATCTCACTCAAGTTCAACTTGGACCAAAACCCCCAATTTTGCCCCACTCCAAATTCCACAAAATTGCACTTCATAACCCTAAAATTTCCACTCAATTGGTATCCAAAACACTACATGGTATTCCCTTGGGCTAATTTGAACCATCAATTAGGTTAAACCAAAGACCTAGCCCAATCCAAACCTAAGGCTAACTCAAATGCACCAAAATTGGCTATGAGCCAAAGTCCATCGAATTGAGCTTCCAAATCAACTCAAAATCACTCAATTATTTTTCTAAACTCCTTGTGACAATCATATACACCATTTTAACAAATTAATTGAGCTCAATTATATGCCTAGCCCAAACCAAACCCAACTTCAAGCCAAAATGCCTAAAATTGAACCCATGCTCTAAAGTTAAGTAAACTAGATCAAATTGATCAAGCCAAAGCCACCACAACCACCCTTTGGACCCTAGCGACCAAGCCAGACCCACCTAGCCCACCCTACATATGTCATGGACCAATGGTCCCTTGATTTAGGGGATGCCTTCCCATATTTGTCTTAAACCAAGATACACTTGCCATCAGCCTTAACTATTAAGGGTTAATCATCATTAGCATCCCTCTGGCTCCCTTGACTCCTCTGGCCACCACCCCTGGCCCTGTTGGCCAGCTAAATCATTGGAAAACCCCAAAATTGAGAGCCACCTTATTTTAAGTCAAACCCATTTCACTCATTTAAGCTGGCTCATCCAAATTGATTACTTGCCTCTTTCTCCCTTCCACCTAAGCATCAAAACTCACCCACCAGATTGGCCAACTGAGCCTTAAGTCGCCCTCTAATTGCCTTGGGGAGACTCTGTCCAACTACTTGCAGAGGACCTTCATGAACTTCTAAGCTCAAGCATGCCCTTTTCCTCCTTGTCGACACTAAAAAGTTGAGGAGTTGTTAAGTTGTCGGCTGCTATGATGGATATCTCAACACACGTTTTAATTTAATTTAATACATATATAATTTTAGAAAAAATAGTAATTTGGATTTTGGAAAATACAAGACCAACCGATCTCATATCCCCATAAGTTTAAATAAATGAGCTTAATACCGCAAATAGTGCACCTATCTTGAGGGATAGATACATTACTTAATAGTGAAGGCTCGATTAAATAAGCTAAAGATTGTATGACATCCTTTTAAATCTACGAAAACCATTTTATTTATAAGTCGATAATTTTCCCTATTTAATGCAAAGAATTAAATAGCGTTTATATTAATGTTGGGTTCGGGAATGCTTCCTATAAGGGCAAGCCCATATAGTTAATTACATCCAAGATAACCAAAGTCACCTAAAAAAACTTTCGATAAAAATCAGGGGATATTATCTTCAAAGAGGTCAAAGGATAAGAACTTTTCAACGAAATTGGACAAAAATGTGTGAAAGAGGAATAGCTCAAATTTGGAACATTTTATTGTGGAATCCAAAAGAAGAAGAACTAGGGAATGTCACAGCTCCGGAGGAGAACCTCGGTGACTTCCCAAGCTATCATATGATTTGGCTTCAATTTAGAGGAGAAATATTTAAATGTTTCATCCTGCCAATTTTATTAATTAGGGGTTATTTTCGTGTGAAATGATAAAATAAATTGCCTGGAAGATGTGAGGATTTAGGTCGTAATGAACGACAACCTATGAATCCTAAGACAAGTTAGGGCTTATATTGTATAGCGAGCCATACAAAGGCCTAAAGATAAATTGATGATTTATGTTGCATAAGCAAAAAAACTAAAATTCTTATGGATTTGTTGTTTAATTCTAAGGAACTGCTATAGATCCTCTTACTATTGGAGATGGTCGTGCTGCCCACAACTCTAGCCCCAAGCTCCTCATCATGACGAGTTTAAGCTTTTTAATGTGTCAAGTTATGATGTCAAATCATATGTCCCTATGGTTATGGTCATTTAAATATTATGAGGCATATTAAAGTTAATTAGAGCAACACTGGTTAGGATCCTACGGTTCCCTCATTTTGGCACAACTATTTTCTTTCGGATTCACTTAGTCCAAATGAATTTACTAAACTCAACTTAATGAGTTCCATATTTTCATTTAGACCGTGGAAAATCTCGTTAGCAACTGCAGCTTACCTCCTCTGAGGGATTCCCGATCATCCGATAGAGATGTCTTAATTTAGTTGCAATTATTTTTTTGTGATGTTTGTGATTAAATTTTGATTTGTCTTATATTTTGAATATTGTGGCGGTGTATTTTATCTTGGTTGATTTTAGTTTTAGTTTTAGTTTCAGTTTTGTGGCTATCCTAAAGGTTTTAGTTTTCATGTAGGGTGACATCGTTGTTTAGCATGCAAGTTTACAAACATAAAAGTACAATGTAGGAAAGTACAAGAAAAGAAAGCGCTGTAAACTATAAAAGGTGCCTGGAGAGTCTTTTCGTTCCTCCACCTGAAACTTCAGTACTTGCAAAGCATATATATGTATACTTTTGCAAGAATTAAAGCATGCTTATAGAAAAAGTAGGAAGTACAAACTTAAAGTGTGCCTATCAAATTCTATGTCATATCTTTGGTGTATTTAAATTTTAAGGATGATTCCATTAAGCAAATCATACTAAGCTCACATGTCTTTCAGGATGTTGAAAAGATTATGAAGAAGTCTCGGGTAATACCCTAGACATTTCATGGTCCTTGGATATATCTTGAGTTCATTATGGTTTTATGATATTTGCTATATAGTTTATCCAATTAATAACCTTATGCTCAGTGAATTTGATGTTTTGATTATCATTTAAGTATGGCAATTATCACTTGATGTCTCACTTATGAGTTATATGGGTAAAAGACCCTTGTGACGACTTGACTTAATTAAAGAATTTAGTTAATTTGATTTCAAAGGATAGGCTTGTAGTGTTTTGAAAGGGTTTAAATTAATTATAGGTTACTTTCTAAACCTCATCAGACAGAATTTTGATTAAGCCTAGCTCACTACTAAGCCCTAAGATTTAATGGGTAGGTTTGTAATTTCCTTTTTTTTTAAAGGTTTTGAATATTTGTGCTCTCAATTATGAACTAGGGTTCAAAAATTAGTGAATTATGATTTTTCTAATCAAAACCCCTCACCTTAATATCCTCTTATTTAAATATTCTTCCAAATTTCATTAATATGAAAAATTATAAATTTCTCCTTTATGAAATTCAAAGTAAGGTTGGTTTCTACCACTTATCCCTCTCTATGTTTCAATCATCAAGACATGTTATTTTAAAATCATTTATTACTCATTTTTCCTCTTGTTTAGGCCTAAATATTAATTAAGCTCAAAATTCCAAACTTACACTTTTGTCCCTAAGGTCTTAGTACCCTATAATTCATTAAATCAGACTCAAATGACTTAAAAGTTTTATGTTACCTCACTCATGGGTTAATTAAAACATCAGAGGAGAAAATTTGATTTTTATGAATTTATTTAATTTTATAATTATTTTTAATGCAAAAAATAAGGATTTTGAATGAAAATTTAATAACTCAATCAAAATAAAACTTCTATCCTTAGGAAGTTCATCTAGGTCAGAGGACCACTTGGACCAATTTTCATGATTTTTAGAAATTTAATTTAATTATTAAAATTATTTATTTGTTGAGTATTAATTAAATATAAAATAATATTTAAATGGATAATTGAGTTTTATATTTTTATTAAATCTCTCTAAGTCCAGGGAACCCATAGAAACAAATTTCATATTTTTGTGATTTATATTTAAATTATTAGAATTATTTTAGTGAAAAATAGAGAAAATTCATTTTTAAGCCTTTTAAAATCAATATCTTGACTTAAACAATTAAGAAAATTATTTTAATTGGTTATAGATGATCAGGAAGCCAAATGTGATATTTTAGTGTGTTTTTACAATTTTGTGATTTTTATGATTTTTAATTAATTTTAATTAATTTAAATGCTTAAAAATAACTTAAAAATGAAGTATTTATTTTAATTACAATTTTATTTTCCTTAGGTTCCTCTGATCATAAGGAGCTCCCAATATTAATTTGGTGATTTTTTTGAATTTTACTTTAATTATTATAATTATTTTAATGTCTAAAATGTCATTTCACTTAATTATTCTATTTGAGTTGTCAAATTAACTCCAATTGACTTGAAATTTTTGTGAGGAGATCCCCTAACATTAAATTATAGTGTGAAATAGTTTTTATGTCATTTACATTTATAATTACTTTAAATTAATTTTCTTTTCATTTTTAGGGTTGGTGACAATTAAGGTTATTTTAAATGAATTAATCCAAGTTTATATTTTTCCTAGGATCCACTGATAACAGTGAACCCACCAAAATAAATTTTATATTTTTCTCATGAGTATTTTAATTATTATAACTTTTATATCAAAACAGAGACCATTAACTTGAAAATTAGACATCCATGCCTAGAGATCTCCCTTAACCATGGAAAAATCTGAAAGAGCATCCCCATAACATGTAGAATCAAAGCCTGAAAGATCAATTCATGGTGAAATGTCTATGCTAATGGAGAATCAAAATGAGGAAAACACGATATAATTAATTAAAAATAAAATATGCATCAAATAAACATGAAAATATTTCCACATTGTTCTCATCTCTTCACTGAGCAACATGATATTTTTTTTTTATGATTTTTATATACAAAGTTATGCATTTTTGAAGTTTTGGGAATTAAATAAATAAGAAAAATAGCCTATTATCCTACTTAAACCAGTCAGCACCACGCAATCCTCATCCACTCTGAACTTTACACGCGACGCACTCCTGTTTGACACCGCCGTTCACGCCAGCAGCCACGCGTCCCACGATTTTGTTCCGTCTCCCCATCTGGATCAATCACAGCCATCCGTGCGATACACGCGTGATTCGACTACGCTTGATTATCGTCCCAACGAGGCCAACCCGCAAACCGTCCATTTTTAAACCCTAATATCTCGCTCAATTCTCAACTAAATCAAGTGCGGTTTGTTCTCATAGACTCGACTTAACTAGGAGAACATATCCATACAGTTAATCAACCCTTAAATGAACTCTATCACATGGAGAATCAAATGAAGCTCAGTTTAGGGTTAACTTTTAATGCCTTGGTCCAAGAGAGGAAGCCTTGATTAGATTCTTGTGGAAGCTTCGTGGGGGTCCCAAGAGCCTTGGGATGGAGCCTCAAGCTATGGTGAATCGACTAGATATGAATTTGACCAAAGTCCATTTGGGGTGTTGATCAAAGTCCAACTTAGGGTGCTCTGGTGATGGGGGTTTTTGGGGGATCTTCTTCTCTTGATGTGGGGATGGTGCGGGTGTAATTAATTTTAATTTGGTGGAGGTTTGAGGGGTGTCCTATTTTGACCTAGAAATTGGGCTAAAAAATTGAACTTGAATAGTTTCTTTGACTGGATAAGGGTGGTTGGGTTATGCTCAAGAGGTCTCAAAGAAGCTTTGGAAGAAATTTGACAATATCTCCCTAAGGAATTTCAAGCTCTCCTCATTTGGCCATGGAGGGGGGGTTTAAATAGATGGGGAAGGAGAGGCCACGAGGGGCTATTAGTGGGTGTCCTAAGTTGCTTATGTGGATGCCAACAATGTGCAAAAATCCAATTGGGATGATTCAGCTTGGATGGGTTTAATTTTGAGTTTTGGCCATGGTGGAGCTTTTGATTTTGGGTTCTTCGACCACCAAGGTGGCTGGCCGGCCAGGGAGGGGTCACCATCTAAATCAGGAAGGTTAGGGCTTAGTCTTGGTGGAGTCAATTGGGGTTGGCCATGTGTAAAGGTATGAGATTGAAATAGTATGGGAAATGGGCCATTTGGGGTGAACTTGGGTCAAATCATGATTTGGGTTGGGTTCAGCCACTAAGGTTGACCTTGGGCTGAAGAGGAGATCATTTGGTTCAGCTTAATCATTAGGGATAAGTCACCATCCAAAGAGATTGGGCTAAACATGGGTTAGAGTGATTAATGGGAGGGGTTAAAAAATTTTTAAGGAGGCTTGAAAGTGGCTTGGTCTCTTGCCATTAATAGTTTGATGATGTCGCAAGGCTCTCATGGCTTTTCTATGGCTTGGGAGTGGCTTCATGGCTTGCGTGTGGCTTGGTTAATTTTCATGAGGAAGGACTTTAGATTTATTTGATTTTTTTGGCGAATTTTGGCTTGATTCTTGATTTAGAATGATTTGATTTTGAATTTAGGACTTTAGGAATAATTTTAATAAAATGGATGATGAAGAGAAAGAATTATCTTGTGGGCTTTAGATGTGGGCTTTTGAAATTAAATCTGGTAGGCTTGGGATTTTAAAATGGAAATTGATTTTGGGCTAAAATTTGGGCAAATTGAATGTTGAGTTTGGTGTAGGAGAATGTCATGAAGGATTTGGCAAAATTTCAAATGATTTTTAGGTGAATTGGATGACTAATTTTGTGGATTTAGGCATATAGTCAAAATTGGGCCTTTTTGATTTGAATAAAATTGGGCTTGCAATTGGTCTAAGTTGGGCTTGAATTTTGTTTAGAATAGGATTGGGGATGCTAAATTTTGATTTGGAATTGAAATTGGGCAAGATTCAGGCTAATTTGGGGACATTTGGGCCTTTAAGGGCAAATTGGAGATTTTGGTCAAATTGGATTAATTTGGTCAAATTGGGTCAAATTGATGATAAAAGTTTGAAATTGGGAATATTTGGGATGATTTTGGAACTTTGTAATTTTTGGAATTTTTAGGTCATGAGAGGTATTTTGGTAATTTTGGGCAATCTTGGGGGTATTTTGGGAATTTAGTAATTTTTGTGAATTTTGGTCAATTTAGGTTGTGGTGACTAGTTTGAGATGATTTTTGTGCAAATTTGGGTATTTTGGGAAATTTTGAGATTTTTTGGCAAAGATTAGGGTTGTATGGGTATTTTGGTAATTTGGTGATTTTGGGCCAAAATGGGCCAACAAGCCATGATGCCATACTAAACCAATAGGAGCCATATGAGGACTTATTTTTTATGCTCAATGTGCTGGTTCTAACCCTCTTATATAAAGACTAGGGGTACAGGGTCATCCACATGAGCTTTCCAAAATGAATCAGGAGACGAACCTAAGACGCCATAGGGCTTAAGGTACGTGAGAGAGTGTAGTGTGTGCAAGTTAGCCCCACCAAAACTAGCTCACCCAGGGTTAGTGCTTAAGTCTAACCCTTCTATGGGGGACTCCCCTTGAGGACCTTTATATTGACCCTACCTACTAAGTGCTAGAGGTTAAGAGCAATATGTGGAACTTCAGGTTGAGCAAAGAAGGGTTTGGAATTTCTAATGGTGAGGGTTTCTTTTCTAGTCCTCTAGAAATAGTCAATATAAAAGTCTTATGGCTAGACCCTAGTCTACTAAAGAGGTTTGCCATCAAAACCCTCTTGTCCCGAGCACTCCAACCCACTTCTAGACCAAGGACACTCCACCTTTTCACTGAACTTATACTTAGACAATTCACCAGAGGTAAAGAACACATCCAGGAGGTTCTTTGGACTCCACTGAAGCTTCCACAAGCACGCGATCGAGGCCTCACCTCTTGGGCAAAGGTATAGACCATTAACCCTAATTTTGAGCTTGGTTTTACTAATTGTAAAGAGAAGTTTGATTTCATAGCATTGTAACCATATAGATGTGTTCGTCTTGAGTAGATGAAGGTGTAGGAACAAACCCCATGTGATTCGGTTGAGTATCGAGAGAGATCTTAGGGTTTGAAGTTGAATGGTTCAAGGGTTCTGATCATTGAGGACAATGACCCATGCCGTCTAATTGCGCGTGTATTAGTAGGACGTTCAAGATCAAGCCGGACGAGGAGATGGAACACAAAACGTGTGCCATGTGGCAACTGACTAAGATGGTGGGTCAAATGGCGGATTGGGAGATGCCGAGGATGAAGCGATGTTAATTGGATTAAGTTGGAAAATAGGATTCAAATGATTTAAATAAATACCAACACTTAGAAAATTTATATATTTGCATAGAAAAATCATAAAAATAAAATAAAAATACCCACTCGCTCAGTGAACAGAGGAAATTAATGTGGATCAAAAATAAAAAATATTTGATGAGTCTCTGAATTTTAATTAATTAAATAGCCTGTGAGGTGTTTTAATTTTAACTGATTTAATGTTATTCATCAAAGCATGAAACTTTGGGGTTCATTCCTCATGACAGAGGGGATGTTCTCTGACTTTTTTAGTGATAGAGAGCATCCTTATGCATCTAACCTTAATTTCCAAGCTTCAATGGCTATTTTGGCTTAATTTAATTATACAAACTAAAATATCACTTAGAAAATTATGGGATGAATTTTAGTAGGTTCCGTATGGTCAAGGAAGCTTAGGAAAAATGTCAGGATAGTTTGGATAATTTTGTATATTTTTATAGCTAGCTAAATGCCTACAGAGAATGAGAGAGAGAGAGAGAGAGTGAGGAAGTGTGAGGATAAAGAGAGAAAGATCAAAAGAGGAATAGAGAGAGATTGGGAGGGAAGAGAGAGAGAGGGAATGATAGCAAAGATGTTATGAGAGAAACAAAGAGGTGGAGAATATGTGAAGAGATAATGAGTAATAGTGAGAGAGGGAAAGAGAAAGGTAATGATAGCATGAGATATAAAAGATAGATAAAGAAATTAGAGATCAGTGAGCAACTGAAGAGAGTAATATAGAGAGAGAAATGGTGAAAGAGAGAAAGAGGGAGGGTGGTAGTAAGAGAGAGAGTTTATGGGAGAAATAAAAGATAGAGAAATGGGATGAGAGAGAGATGGAGAGAGATAAATATATAATAATGTGGGATGGAGTGAGATCTAGGTAAAGGTATGGATTGGGAGGGAGGGAGGAAGAGAGTGAGGGATTAAAAGTGGTTGAGAGAACCAAAGAAAGAGGGAGAGTGGAAGAGTGAGGGTGGATTGAGTAAGGGTGAGGGTGTGAGAGTGTAAGATATGGGTGTTTTGGGGAGAAAGAGAATAAAGATAGAAAGAGTCATAGAGACTAAAATAAGGAAGAAAAGAGAGCAAGAAAAATAGAACTAGTGAGATAAAAAAAATGAGAAGAGAGGGGTAGAGCGATAAAAATTTATTGAGGTGAGGGAGAGATGGGTAGAGAAAGGTAAGTAAATGAAAGAGCGTGAGGCAGTGATAAGAGGAGAATAGGAAGAGAGGGAGGTAGGATGGAAGTGACATAGAAGAAAAACATGAGGTTGATAAAGCTAGGGAGAGATAGAGAGAAAGAAAGACATGAAGTTAAATAGAGAAGATAGAAAGAGTGAGAGAGAAAAAGATGAAGGGAGGGTGTAAGGGAGAGAAAGTGGGTGAGAGAGAGGAAGGTGATGAGAGAGAGAGGGGGAGAGGTTGGATAAAGAGAGCGAGATAGAGTAAGTGAGAGAGAGACAATGAGAGAGAAAGAAAAGAGAGAGCAAAAGAGTAGAGAGAGTGAGATAATATAGAGAGTAAGCCAGGATGAGAAAAAGACAAAGAGACAGAAATGAAAGAGGAGAGACGTAAAGAGTGAGAGAGTGGGGAAGAGGGTGTGAGGGAGAAAGATTAGATAAATAGATGGAGAGGGAGAGTGAGATTGATTTAACAAGAGAGAGAGATATATAGAGAGAACGATATATAATAAGAGAGAGACCGTGAGGGAGGGAAGGTCAGAGAGGGAGGGAAAGAGGGAGAGAGGAGAGAGTAAGAGAGAGGGGAGGGAGAGTGACAGAGGCCAAAGAGAAGATGGAAGAGAGGAAGAGAGGGAGCATGAGTGTATGTGAGAGGGAGGAAGATAAAGCGAGAGAGAGCGAGGGAGCAAGGAAATTGATATGGGAAGATAGATTGCAAAAGAAACAGAGGGAAAGATTGTTTATAGATAGAAAAGAGAGTAAGAGAGAGACAAGGAGAGAGAGGGAGGATGGGTAAGGGAGAAAGAGAGGCAAAGATAATGGAAACAAGAGTAAGAGAAAGGGAAGAGAGAGTAAAAGAGGTAAGTGAGAGAATAAAAAGCATTAGAAAGAGAATGAGAGAGGGGGAGAGAGAGAGAAAGGGAAAGGATGGAAAAAGATAGAGAGTGGGAGGGATAAGGAAGGAGAGAGATAGAAGTAGAGCAAGAGAAAGAGAGAGAGGATGAAGAGTATGGGAGGGTGAAAGAAAAATAGAGAAGAAGCAAGAGAGAGTAATTGAAGGGAGATAAATAGATAAATAGAGAATGAGATGGAGATGAAGAGCATGCAAGAGAGAAAGATCAAAAGATGGGGTAGAGAGGGGGTGAAGAGAAAGAGTGTTAGAGGCAGGTAGGGACGTAGGGTGGGAGGGAGGAAAAGAGGGAGAAGGAGGGAGAGTAGAAGAGGGCAGAAGATAAAGGGACATAGAAACGAAAGAGAGATAAAACATATTTAGAGAGTGTGAAAGAGAAAGGAAATAGAAGGGAGAGAGATTGAGTGAGTGAGTGAGTGTGGGAGATGGTGATAGTAAAGTGAGTGAGAAAGGGTGGGAGCAAGAAACAAAGGGACATGAGAGAGTGCGTTTGAGGGATGGAGGGAGGGTGGGAGACAAGGAGAGAGATAGAGAGAATGAAGGGACGTAGAGTGAGAGAGGAGGGAGGGAGAGGGAGTGGAGGAGATGGATATAATGAGAAGATAGAGAAGAGATACATTAAACAGGAGATAAAAAAAAGAAAAACTTAATGAGAGGGGACGAGGTTAGAGATAAATAGAGAGGTGAGTGAGGAAGAAGAGAGGAGCGAAAGGGAGAGTGTGAGATAGACAAGAGAGGAAAAGAAAGAATAAGGAAAGAAAACATGAGTGTGAGGAGGTCNAGCAACTTGTATTAGCTTATTTCTGACAATGATGAGGATGTTGAAATAGATTGATATCTTTATTTCTATTGTCTTGTTATAACTTTTGTACCAGTGTCTTTTAATCATTGTCACTCTTTCTACAATCGATGTAATCAAAATTCTTGACATCTTTTTGAGGTTACTTTCACATTTCTTTCTGAGTTGCAGTTGCTCTTCTTCAAAAATTCTCTTGCCCCACTTCTGAGTGTTGTTGTCAAACTTATGGGACGTTGTTGCCTAACTAGTGAGTCATTATTAATCTTTTCATCTTTGTAATAGAAGCATAGTGGCATCAAACCTTTTGAGTCTCATGTCTTTTGAGATTCTTTAGTTTTTTAACTATTTATGAGTCTGCAATCAAAGTTATATTTTGTATAAAGAAAAATAATGTACATTTTGAGGCTTATGCCTTCAGAGATTTTTTATGTATATGTTTATCTTCTAATACCTGCAATCTTCTGAAATTTTTAAGAAGATGTTATGTCAAACACTTACTCGTATGACGTTTTTTTCTTGTGAAGATTTTGTTAACCATTACCTTTTCATCAAGACTTGCCTTCTGCTCTGTGATTAGTGTCAACCTCATAAAGATTCATNTATATATATATATATATATATATATATATATATATATATATATATATATATATATATATATATTAAAATTCATTGTTGTTCACTCCTATCTCTATTTCTATCTCTCTCTTCTTTCATACGCTCTATCCATTGAGTTGTGATTCACATATAAATCAAAATTCAATAACACATCTTCACAGTTTAGTGTTTTGAGACTTTGAACAGGTGTCGCATCAATAAAGATATAGTAAGTATAGCTTCATGATTTTAAATAAGGAGATAATAAAGTTACTTGAAATTTAACGAATTTTTTTTTATATTATTTATATAATTTGGAGAAGATTTAAAGGTAAAATAATCTCTTTTATTCACATAAATACTGATCTTTTTTTAACTTCAAAATTGCATAGTTTTTTTTGTAAAAAACTCCAAAACATAAACCAAAAGATGCTATGAACTCAGAAAAATGAGGAGAATTTTTTTAAAACTAAAATCATAATTTTTCATAAACCAAATATTTTTAAATTAATTTTTGAAGTTTTGGAGTATTTAAATCATAAAAATTAAAATATAAATGGGAAAAATATGAAATTTGGCAGAGACATTAAGTGGCTCAGAAACAACCTTCTCGGATTTTTCAAGTCATTTTGATTGCTCTATAGGGAGATTTCTTTTTTTAAGTGAAATGAGTGATTTTAAATAATTAAGAAAAACAAGAAATGTGGAATTTCCAAATCCCCCTTGATTTTGTTCTTTGATTTTAAACAGATCTTGGAAAACATAAAATCATATTTAAAATCATTTTAATAATCATAATTCACTAATTAGGGGAGTAGGTTTGAGTTTGGTTAGGTTAGCATAACCCGAGCTCAAGTTAAACCTTGTCTAGCCTATTTAGGGTTCATATTGGTCTCTTAGCATTAGTGGGGCTGATCTGAATTCATCCTCTTAGGGTCAACCCAATTTAAACCCAAAACTTGGTTAGCCAACTTCGGGGTTACATAATTAGCCACCAAACCAATGGGATTAGTTAACCTAACCTCATATTAGCTAACCCTAAACCAATAGAATTATTTAACCTAAACCTTAGGTTAGTTAACCCTAAACCAATATGATTAGTTAACATAAACCTTGGGTTAGTTAATCATAAATCCATAGGATTAGCTAAGACTAAACCCTAGGTTAGTTAACCCTAAAATAATATGATTAGTTAACCTAGACCTTAGATTAGTTAACCCCAAATCAATAGGATTAGCTAAGCCTAAACATTAGGTTAGTTAACCCTAAACCAATAGGAATAGTTAACCTGAACATTAGGTTAGTTAATTATAAATCAATAGGATTAGTTAACCTAAATATTAGGCTAGTTAACCCTAAATTAATAGGATTAGTTAACCTAAACATTAATATGATTAGTTAACATAAATCTTAGGTTAGTTAACCCTAAACCAATAGGATTAGTTAACCTAAACATTAGGTTAGTTGACTCTAAATCAATATGATTAATTGACATAAACCCTAGGTTAGTTAACCCTAAAACAATAGGATTAATTAACATATACCTTAGGTTAGTTAACCATAAACCAACATGATTAGTTAACATAAACCTTAAGTTAGTTAACTCTAATCCATAAGATTAGATAAGCTTAAACCTTAAGTAGTTAACTCTAAACTAATAGGATTGGTTAACCTAAACCTTATGTTAGTTAACCCTAAACCAATAGAATTAATTAACCTAAACCTTAGGTTAGTTAACCATAAATTAATAGGATTAGTTAACCTAAACCTTAGGTTAGTTAACCCTAATCCAACCCAGATCTTTAGGCTAAACAAACTTGAATCATAGCTTAGCCTTAAGTTGAACCTACCATAAAACTTAGGTTAGAACCTAAACCATAGGTCGAGCATAGAAGAACCTTTTTAGGTATAACCTTTAACCTAAGTTAAACCTGAACCCCTCAACTTGAACAACAATTAAGAAATAAAATAAAACACATTGGGAGGGGTAAAATTTACATAAAACATAATAAAACTTAAACTTAAACCAAACCAAATGTAGCATGGCTTTGAGGTTAAGTCAGCTTCAAAGTAGTCAACTTGACATAAGTAATAACAAGTGAACAAAAATAACTAAAATAAAATACTTAAAATCCGACAATAAGATGTAAACAACCTAAAATATTCAGCCCTAAAATCGACAAAGTAATTCAAGAATTAATCAAATCTTAATCACAAAGATCATAACACAGCTTAAACCCTTTTTTGTTCTAGTTTACAAAGATTCGTTAGACGATGCATTCTATGGAAGTTGACAAGAAGAATCTTTCAGTCCTGGTGAGCAACCACCTTTTGGACTAAGTAAACTAGAGCACCCGGTGACTTGCAACGACAGAGCCATAAACATCTTGACTGGGTTACCACCAATTAAATGATTAAAATTTAATAAAAATTTGATAAAATATTATTTCTTTATTTGCTCTGCTTATTGTTTTATGTATCTCAATGAATGTTTTTTTACTGTTTTTATCAAATATAGAATGCATGTGTTAAGGACAAAATAATGAAGAAATAAAAATTGTTCAGATTAGGGAGAACCTAGAAATCATAACACTAGGGATTTAATTAGCTTAAGTGAACTTAGCCTTGGCCTAGGTTTGAACTATACATTCGTTACCCTTTAATTAATTCACTGTAAAATTATCAAAATAAATAAAACTTTTAATAATAAGACTAGAGGACCTGAAGACTTGAAGACTGAAGACACTTCAACAAGGAACTTGGAGCAGAATTCGTGGGTAGCTTGTTCAAGGCATTTCTTTAGTTTAAACAATAATCCTTAGGATTCCGAGGTTATCTTTTATGACATAAAATCTCTTTTTTTTTTAGGTTCCTGCATAGTCCCGATATGTAGCATGTTTAAACTTGTTTTAGGATTCTGAGGTAGTCACTCGATGTAAAATCTCATATCTTTCTAGGCTTTTTGTGTAGATCATCATTACACAAATCTAAGCCCTAATTAATAAAACTGGCAAGAGTTAACTTAAATTGTTATCGTCCTAAATCAAGCCAAACATTAGGGTAGTTATGGGGATTACCAAGAACCTATTTTGGATCTTTAATCTCCCCTACTCTTCTTCATTTAATTCTTAAAATAAAATTTTTCACCTTTGAACCAATCCCTATTGGAAATTTCACAATCATGTTCGTTGAAAAACCTTCCTTTTGAATTCATGAAAACAAAAGATTCCTGATTTATATCGAGAGTTTTCTTAGGTGACCCGTTTGCTTAAGATGTAATTAACTATATGGGCTTGCCCTTATAAAGAACTTAAAAGAACTCAAACTTAAAATAAACCTTATTTGACTCCCATATCGAATAGGGGAATCTGTCGGTCATCATGCAAACTTGCAGATCAAATGGAAGTCATTTATTTCTATAGTTTATTTAATTGAGTTTATTATCAAGTAGTACATTACCTTTCAGGGTGGTACATTACTCGTGGTTAGCTCGATTATTCAAACTGTAGAAATCAATGAGATCAATTTGACTCCATTTTCTTTAAATTAAAATACTTAAGCTCTAAACATTATATTACGTTAAATTAAACCGCACCCAGCGGCATGACGACCGACACTCATTCCAAGTAATAAGTTCATCAGCACGCCGACGTTGTAACTTTGGAAACCTAGTAACTCTTTTTAGCCTGTGGGACAAGTGGTTGCAACTGTAATCATCATTTTATAGTGAAACTCTTTTGTTGGGTCAGGTGATGTGTTTTTTTTTTCTTTCTAGGTTTTCCACGTAAAAGCTTCTGATGTCATTATTACATGTTTTCTCTTTTAAGAGTATATGCTGAATTTTCATACTATATTAAGACGTTACTCTACTACACTACTAATTTAAATTTTCTCGCACGCATCAGAATAAATTTACTTGCATCCAACAATCAATTAATAAGTTAAAATTTGCAATATATTAATAAAATATAATTTGAATACATTTTTAAATTAATTCATGTTTTCAAATCAATAACGAGCATAACACGATACATAGTTGTGTTTCAATGAATTAATCAAAAAATTAACATATATTTTTTGTATTTAAAAAATATACAAAAAAAAGGAAATTTTAGTTGTTTTTCACCGCCATCGTTTTAACCCAAAATAACAAAATATTTTGGTCATCGATCCACCTTGACCTACTGATGTTCAATGTCAACCGATCAATCATTCATA
>JXCR01119512.1:3578-30191 GCA_002079205.1 Phalaenopsis hybrid cultivar | reverse complement strand
ATACAGATATATACCTATACCCTGACATGGTCATGTACTATATGTATTTAATAAGCGATGAGATGATAAACATGCTATTTTAAAATTGATGAGGCAAGTAGATCATACATTTGCAATCAATTTGACTTTATTGATAATTTAGAGTTGATGATGAAAACACCATTGTTGTGGGTCTGAAGATTCACGACGGTAGAGTAATAATTTAGCATGTTAGCATTGGACTAAGATCCAACACAAATAAAAGAAAAGTAAGCAAGAGGATATATCTCGACTTTTTTGTGAAAATCCTGAAAAGAGAAAAAACTATGGGGTCTAACCCAATTCAATTAATCAACTATATAATTGTAAGTTTATAGTCTCAATCCCCTGTTGAATTGAAGGAGATGGAATTTGTAATATTGATGTATAGCAAGGGTTTAACAATAATAGTTATGTCATGCTACAAAGACCGTAATGGATTGTTATGGAGGCGATAGCATATAATGAATGTTATAAAAGATGGTTAAAGCACCAGCTTGTTGTAGAGGTCATTGAGTTAGGTAGGTCGTAATGGTGAGTTGCGATAATGTTGGTAAGCCTCAGATGCTGGAGTTGAGAGTTGTATGAGCTATGGATAGGGCTACAAATGAACTAATGCACTCGATGAACAACTTGAACTCCACTCAATTAAGGATCGATCATGTTCGGTCAAATTAGTTTCTAAACAAGCTTAAACAATTTTGAAAAGCTCAAAGCTTAAATGAACTAAAGATGAACATAATTGAACTTGTTCATTATGTTCATGAACAAACTCGTGTGTTTTCAACAAGCAACTTATTAAATGCAATATATTAGCTCGATGANGGGGGGGGTGGGGGTGGAATTCACAAATGGTACTTTCTCAGTGCCCCTCCGCCATCATGAAGTTCTTCCTCAATAGTATCAAAAAGTTGATCTCTTCAAGATTCAATACAGGGGTCAATTTTCAAGCTCGTGTGGAAAACACCTCCGCTAAGAGATAAAATATTCAAAATAAGCAATTAACAAGTTGCAAAACATTATTCTTGAGCATGGTTGCAACCATATTTTCAAGAAAATATACGGACCATTTCAACCTGCGCTCAGTCTCGAGAAACGCAGAGCATCTATGACATCTCATTGACGGCCCCAACAGTTACCGACACTTTAATGGTAATTTAATTTAATTCGTAATTTCCACCTAAGTGACAGATTCCTACGCAAGTGCATGTATTGCTTTCATAATATAGGGCTCTACTTGAGTCTGGAATATCGATTCCATAGGGAAGGTGGCAATGGCTTCATAGTAATATCAATCTAAGGGTAAATTCTAGCATACTACTTTCAAGTCCTAGTTTGGAAGATCGCTAAATATGGTTATTCTAACAGCTACCCTTAAGTATATTTCTACTCCTAAGTTAAACTTGCCTAGATCAATTAAAAAGGTAAAATTCAAGATTGATAAGGCACTTCTTTCTTTTGATTTCCAAGGAAGATTATAGGTGTTAGTACTAAGAATGGTAATGTGATATTGATGATAGGAGCATAAGACTCATTTACCCGTTGTTGAGTGCATAAATAAGTATGATTCAAATTTAGGTAATTGTTTCCTTCTGTTGCACGTAAAACTCATGACTTGTCTTTCATAGTCATTCGCACAATGTGAATATTTTATGTTGTTTCACCACCGCTCTTTCGAGTCCTAATGGGTCGCAATGAATTTTAACAAGTTATATGGCCAATACAACATGTAATTTAAGTTTAGAGATATACTCATCACATAAAAATAAAGATCAATTCAAAGCATTCACAACCCTACAAATCTAACCCATCTATTACAAGAGAAAAGTATAAGAAATCTACTCACTACACATGACCAAAGAAAACTTCATTCAATCCAAGAAAATTAATGATCCTAAAATTATAGATGTGTAAAATTAATAAAGTTGATTCCGCTTTACAGCGACGTCAAAATACGAATTTCATAAATAAAAGAAATTTGATACAACAATAATAAACAAACATCACTCATCTTTAACTATTTCTCAAAGCAAATCCCTTGTAGCTCCTTTTGGACTCTTTCTCTCTTTACAAGACTCTTGATTCTCTCTTAGAAAATGTAAGGAAGAAAAAATCTCACTTCTCTCCCTCTCGAACAACTCTTAAGAGAAATCACACTTAGACTCACCACAGTATACAATACACACAATGGAACATTAAAGGAAACTCAATGACAAACTAGCAGACTCCTTTTTCTGATTAATTTCTGCTCTAAATAGAGCATAATGTCAATTGTCAAAGAGGTGTATCAAATAACTCTTCAAAAATCATCCAAATTCGTCGAATCCTCTAGATTTTCGCCCTGCACAGACTTCAGCGCTATCGGCGCCCACAATGGCGTTGTTGGCGCCCTTGGCCCAAATTAAATTTGTGCTCTCTGTCAAATGGTGTCGTCGGCGCTGAGTATTTCTCTCCAAAACGCTATTTTGACTCCAAATTCCATCTTTTTTTTTCTTCATTTTTGCTCCAAGTGCTAAAAATCATCAACATGCAATAAAACATGAAAATTACATTCTTCTAAAGCGCAATATCACAAAAAAAGAGTATAAAATATAAGTCTAAAAATGCATATATTTTTTGTGCATCAATTAACCAAAATTGTGCTTACAACAATAATAATAAAAGATTACACATTATACTTAGCTTTTATCCTCTTAAAAAAAGCAAATTCCACCTGACAATGTTTTCCACAGTGCTACACAATATGTTGTCATAAACCTTTTACTAATTCTCTCAAATTCCCTTCTCAAATCTCTCTAAAATAAGAATTCCTACTCTGACCTACTGTCCATGGAGAATTCCTGGACTTGGAACTTCTTCCTTACTCTTAAGATTGCCAAAACTCCCCGTGTAAACCGTCAGCACCCTTAAAATAGCTCTTAGAGTCATGCAAAAAGTAATTGTCTGAACTACGACACATAAGAGCCTAATGTGCAGTGCCTAAGCGTTGTGCTCTCTTTCTGCTCAAGAAGTTTGGGTGCCCAGGCACCCAGAACCTGGTGCCAAGGTCTTAATCTGCAACGCCTTGGCGTCCAAAAATGGGTGCTTAGGTGTCAAACCACAATCAGCACATTTGCTCCATTTGGTTTCGTTTCGCTCAGATTTAGTACCAATTTGCTTCAATGCTTCTATTTTTTATATCTGCATCATAAACATAAAAAAACCTTCCATTAAAGTGCAATTTCATTCAAAAACATGTGTAAAATAAAGAAGAAATTAAGTATATTCAAAGGCATGACTCATTATGTAATTAGTCAATCCCAGAAGACTCGATTTGACTTCTTCTATTACAAGCTACGATCATCAAGCAGAAGCTTCAAAATACAGCTTCAGATAGATAAAAAATCATTGGTGGATTTTCTTCAATCTCCTTCATAACAGATCACAGTCGCCAAGCAAAAACTACGACCAACAACCTAGGATATGTCAACCATCATCAATAGAATTCATATGACTTTTTTTGTAACAGGTTAATGTCGTCGAGCATCTCTGGGTATATAACTCAGGACAGCTATTAAATCCTTACTGGATTCTCCTTTCAACCATACCTCTGGAAGTTAAGCACAATTGGCAATACTCGATGGGAAGATACACTACCCCTGAGAATCAAGCCCCAGAGGCAAGACTTCATATGAGGCTACTAAACCCCTTGAAAGTCGAGCCCAAGAGGCAAAACGCAACGGGAATATACAGTACTCCACTACACCTTGAAGTCGAACCCAAGGAGCAAGCCTCAATGGGAATAAAATGTACTCTTCAAAGTTGAAATTGAGCCCAAGAGGCAAGACTCGATAGGAAGCTATCATGCCCCTGGAAAACAATCCTAAGAGACAAGTCTCAATGAGAAGTTAGAAATGGATAGGATCCTCACTATATAGACTTCAAGAGAGCAAGTGGTTAATAAAGCCTCTACTCAAAGACCTCATAAGGCTACATGCCTCAGAAGACACATGGAAATCAAACACCTCGGAAGGCTAAAAGTCTTAGAAGACACATGTACATGAATGACCTTAGAAGGCTGGAATCCTCAAAATTCTAAGAGCCTCGGAAGACATCAATACATTTCAAGCACTTATAAGGCATAAGCCTAAGAAGTCATAAGCCTCTGAGAATACAGACCTAAAAGGGCACAACTCAGAAGGCACGAGCCTCAAAAGATACGCGATTCATTTTTATATTAAATACACATGCTAACTTTGATTGCAGACTTCCACATAATTAAAAAGCCGTGTAACCTCAAAAAAGTATAAACCTCAGTAGATGCCCAACATAAACAATATCTCATAAGTGAGATAGCGACAACCCAAAAGTTGGGTAAAAACACCCTAGGAGTTTGACAAAAACAACCTCATAAGTAACATCTATATTTTTATTGCATCAAGCTATAGAAAAAAGTAAAGACGCACCTTATCACCACGTATAAAATGCCACATCAGTAAATTGAAAGGCTACAAATATTTGTACAAGGGCTACAATAAATCAGCTCATCATCAAGTGGAGTCGGCATCGCCAATCTGAAATTCCAATACTTCTACAGATTTTCAAGGTGTCTCGAGATATTGCCGCTACATAAGCATGAAAATCTCTCCCTCAAAGCACTGTGAAAAAACTCCAACATTTCTTCATCTCCATAGGAACACACAACAACAAGCAAGCAAGAATATCACCTGTTCGTCAAAGATGGCTTTCTTCTTCCCAGCGATGCAAAAGAGCATACCGTTGATCGCTTGCAACATAGGTCGGGAATGACTTTCCTCCGCACCTTCTTCAAGAAAAAGAACCCCGTTAATCGCTTGAAATGTAGGTCGGGGACAACTTTTTTCTTATAAAAAATCTCGGATAGCCAGCAAGGCAGAGTAGGAGACTCCACTTCCACCCTCTACTTCTTGTCTATTTATATGCTAAAAAATTCATCATATTGATAACAAAAGCAATTAAAAAATTATAATTATATATGCAATACGTCTATTATCCTCGCGACTTCTAGTCTTTGACCTTTCCGGCTTTCGTTTTATAGCCTTCCCTCTTCCACCATATGGCCATCCACATTTTTTAGCCCAAATAAAAAATTTAAAAAAAAAACAATTTCAAATATTGGAGGAAAAATTCTTCATACTCTCTTTTTTACTTATTTACAAGTTAAATATGCTTTAATTATTTTTCAAACAAATTATATACTTATATATATACGGGTAAAAAATAAAATTAAAAAAAAAAATCTGAAATCTACTACGGATTCCAGCCATTGTTTTATCTTCCCGCATCGTTCAATAAATGGAAGGCCAGTGGGGCCCACTAAATCAGCTCAAACAATTAAATAAAAATATATTTTTTATTTCTACCCCTCCGCATAGTGAGGGGTTCTCAGCCAAATCAGCTAAGCTCAGTTCTTTGATAATGCATATGCATATACTATTCACATAATGGCAACCCNTAAATAGAAAATTTTTAAGTGATCTACATATATTTATTTATTTATTTATTTTGAAGAGAGACATATCACCTAGAAAACACAAAATATATTGATCAACCACCGCACCTACCGAAGATTTGAAATTTCAGTCAATTAAGCATAAAAAACTAATATCAAGTGTAGGCTATTACATCATCAAGATTGCAGAATTATTGCAATAAACATATTACAATAATACCTTTGATCGAACCTCATTTATGGCCATCAACTAAGTCTGCATTTAAGCGTACACATCGCTATCAAAGTTTATACATACCACCCAAATTCCTCCGTATTTACATATCTAACACCTAAACTTCACTTTTTACATTTATACCACCCAAATCCTTAACATCACATAAAAAATACCACCATTCTAACATTTTTAAAAATGAAATGAACCTTGTCGTGCATACCGAAGGTGGCATGCACGTAAAAATTGAAGTTTAGGTGTTGGATATGTAAATACATATCTAATGAGTGGTATGTATGTAAATCTTCCTTTTAGTCAGCTATAAAATGTTTTTAAGTTACTATAAAAATAAAAAGGACTTTCGGAATCAAATAAACTAGAATATAATTATGTAATATATAATATTTATGCTATTATATGCCTCAAATTATATGATATTATAATGTCGTTTTTTCAATGTAAAATTTAAAAAAAAAAACATAAAAATGAATTTTTGTCTGAAAAGTTTAAAATTTTCATTGTCATAATGATGTTACTTCAAATTAAAAACCCATTAACTATCATGATAGATTTGGAAAAATCAATATAAATGATGCCACTCAAAGAAGTCTTCATAATCCGGCCAGAATCTCGATAGATGACATGTCTCGAGCAAAAAAATATTCAAACATTGATTAAGAGTCATCAAGAACTCTAATTTCAACAAACTTATGGTCAAACAGACCGGCTCAATGAGACAGACCATATGGTATTAAAAATGGTTCAATCTTAATCAAATCAAGCCCTGATTAAGATGATAAACTGTTGAAAGTTTTTTCAGACATAATTGAAAGGTAAAATGTATGTCGAGTCTGGCAAGCTTAAAGTCGAATCGAGCGTCTCGGCGAGGTGAATCCAATAAGCCTAATATCACTCACTTCTGACATCATTAAGGCAATCAAATGGTCATTAAATGTCGTCTGATCAAAGAAATATCTACGTCATTCGATCAAAGCGGTTCAAATTTCATCCTTAATTGCAACCAAAACTATATAAATAGAGCTTCACGCCTCTCATGAGGGAGAGGAGAGCTTGAGACTTTGAGAATGAGCTGAAGTCTAGCATCAATCCTGCTGTCGTCGACTACCATCAACTGTCGTCAACCACCACTGTCGACCGCCGCCGATTGCATCGTCACCGTCTGTTCCTAGCAACTAGTTTATCTACACATTAACGTTGTAATTCAGAAGACTTGGTAACCCTTTCCCGTCTATGAGACAAGGGGTTTCTGTAATCAACTTATAATGGATATCTTCAACTAAGCTAGATTCTGTTGTTTTTCCCTTTGTAGTTTTTCCGTGTAAAAACTTATGGTATCCACCGGTTGTTTCTTTTATCTAAGTGTGTGTTGAATTCTCTTACAACGCTAAGACGATAATCCATTACTCTACTGTTGCGAATTTTTTAACATTATCAGTTTGGCGTCGTATGTGGGAAATGAAACATCGTTCGACGCCATCTTCAACTCTGAGACAGCCCAATGATGTACATCATCCAACTAGCGAATGAACCTCATTTCCATCTTAAAGATCATCTCTGAAGCATTCTTCGATGTGGTGGGAAACCTTCACTGCAGGTCATTCAAAACTTCTTTAAGGTTGGGAGACAGCTTTCACTGTAGTTTCAATAGGTCGTTCATGTCAACATCTCGGGCATGGTTGTAGTGGGGTATTCTTCTTGCATTCTATTCATACACAAAGCCTTCACAACTTCTTTTAAAATGGGGGGAAAACCTTCACTTTAGTCTCAAAAGGTAGTTCACATTAACGTCCCGGGCACAGCTATGGTATGGTAGTCATCCCACATTTCATTCAGATATCAAGTCATAGGGAATTGTTGGGGGGGTGGACTTCACAAACAGTACTTTCTCAGTGCCCCTCTGCCATCATGAAGTTCTTCCTCAATAGTATCAGAAAGTTGATCTCTTCAAGATTCAATACATTGCCAATTTTCAAGCTCGTGTGGAATACACCTCCGCTAAGGGATAAAATATTCAAAACAAGCAATTAACAAGTTGCAAAACATTGTTCTTGAGCATGGCTGCAACCATATTTTTAAGAAAATATACGGTCCATTATGACCGACGCCCAGTCCCGAGAAACGCAGAGCATCTATGGCATCACATTGACAACCCCAGCAGTTACCGACACTTTAATGGTAATTTAATTTAATTCATAATCTCCACCTAAGTGACAGGTTTATACGCAAGTGCATGTATTGCTTTCGTAATATAGAGCTCTACTTGAGTCTGGAATATCGACTCCACAGGGAAGGTGGCAGTGGCTTCATAGTAATACCAATCTAAGGGTAAATTATAACCTACTACTTTAAGGTTCTAGTTTGGAAGATCGCTAAATATGGTTGTTCTAACAGCTACTCTTAAGTATATTTCTACTCCTAAGTTAAACTTGCCTAGATCAATTGAAAAGGTAAAATTCAAGATTGATAAGGTACTTCTTTCTTGTGATTTCCTAGGAAGATTATAGATGTTAATACTAAGAATGGTAATGTGATATTGATGACAGAAGCATAAGACTCATTTACCCATTGTCGAGTGCATAAATAAGTATGATTCAAATTTAGGTAATTGTCTCCTTCTGTCGCACGTGAAACTCATGACTTGTCTTTCATAGTCATTCGCATAATGTGAATATTTTATATTGTTTAACCACCGCTCTTTCGAATCCTAATGGGTCACAATGAATTTTAACAAGTTATATGGTCAGTACAACATGTAATTTAAGTTTAGAGATATATTCATCACATAAAAATAAAGATCAATTCAAAGCATTCACAACCTTACAGATCTAACCTAAGAGAAAAGTATAAGAAATCTACTCACTATACATGACCAAAGAAAACTTCATTCAATCCAAAAAAATTAATGATCTTGAAACTATAGATGTGTAAAATTAATAAAGTTGACTCCGCTTTGCAGCAACGTCAAAAACATGATTCGTTATTTATGAATAAGAAATTGAAACAATTTATGTTGGGATTTTACGCAAGTATATGTATCGTTATCAAGTAATACATGACTTTCTTATTAAGCTTCAAATATAGATCCCACAAGGAAGGTGTAAATTCGTTATGAAAATTTAAATCAGAAAATTCACAATGATAAAGAAAATCTACTACACTAAATTTCAAATGTTTAGGATGCTAACAGAACTAAATTATCAACAACAAGCGAAACTATAAAACAAAGCTAAGCAATTACTACCAAATTATATTTTTGTGACGAAGTTATTAAATATGAGAAAACATCTTTCCCACTACAATGAGTTTTTGGTTAAATAAGAGAGATAAATAATTTTAATTTGTTTTGTGTCAAATAAGAGCAATTTTAATTCTCTACCCTCAATCAAGTGTTATAGAGAAACATTGGTTAATCATATGTTTAGTCTCTAAATCTGTGGTTAGACTGAGAGAATACCGGCTCTCACTCAATAGCTCCTACTTCCCTTCCTCTGAAGGCTAACTCTCACTTTATTTCTTAAACACTAGACCAAATTGGTGATTTTAGTATGTCATCCTAGAATCTCCAATTCTTCGCCCAGTAATATATATTTCCATATTTATTTGCACTCAATTCCATGAACAAAACACTCCTTCATGGAATCGAATATGATTATCACTTTGTTGTGAAACTCGTACTCCATTTCTCGGATAGTATGTTTCACAACAAATAGTTAACATTTCAATTGCCAAATCAAAAAGTAAATTAAGAACGGAGTGAAAAAATCATCACAATTTATTTTATATTTTTAAATTCACATCCAAATTATCTCTTCATTTCATCATATCTCAGAGTATGGAGAAAGATAAAGAAAACTACTCAAATCTCATGAGAAATATAAGCCAAAAAACGAATTTCATAAATAAAAGGAAGTTGATACAACAATAATAAACAAACATCACTTATCTTTAACTCTTTCTCAAAGCAAATCCCTTGTATCTCCTTTTAGACTCTTTCTCTCTTTACAAGACTCTTGATTCTCTCTTCGATCTATCTTCGAAGATGTAAGGAAGAAGAAATCTCTCACTTCTCTCCCTCTCCAACAACTCTTAAGAGAAATCACACTTAGACTCACACACTACACAATACACACAATGGAACACTAAAGGAAACTCAACGACACACTAGAGGACTACTTTTTCTGATTAATTTCTGCTCTAAATAGAGCATAATGTCGGTTGTCAAAGAGGTGTATCAAATAACTCTTCAAAAAGCGTTCAAATTCGTCGAATTTTTTATATTTTTGCCCTGCACCGACTTCAACGCTGTCGGCGCCCACGATGGCGTTGTTGGTTCCATTGGCCCAAATTAAATTTGTGCTCCCTTTCAAATGGCGCCATCGGCGTTCATGCTGGCATCGTCAGCGCTGAGTATTTCTCTCCAAAATGTTATTTTGACTCCAAATTCCATTCTTTTTCTTCCTTTTTGCTCCAAGTGCTAAAAATCATCAACCTGCAATAAAACATGATAAATACATTCCTTTAAAAAGCAATATCACAAAAAAAGTGTATAAAATATAGGTCTAAAAATGCAAAAATGTGTTTACAACAATAATAAAAAAAATTACACACGCTACGTAGCTTTTATTCTCTAAAAAAAGCAAATTCCACCTGACGATATTTTCCACAGTGCTACACAAGATGCTGTCATAAACCTTTTACTGATTCTCTCAAATTCCCTTCTCAAATCTCTCTAAAACAAGAATTACTACTTTGACCTACTGTCCATGGAGAATTCTAGGACTTGGAACTTCTTCCTTACTCTTAAGATTGCCAAAACTCCCTGCCTGAACCGTCTGCACCTTTAAAATAGCTCCTAGAGTCGTGCAAAAAGTAATTGTCTGACCTACAACACATAAGAGCCCAATGTGCAGCACCTAAGCATCGTGCTCTCTATCTGCTCGAGAAGTTTGGGAGCCCAGGCACCCAGAACCTGGTGCTAAGGTCTTAATCTGCAATGCCTTGGCGCCCAAAAATGGGCGCTGAGGCGCCAGACCACAATCAGCACCTTTGCTTCATTTGATTTCGTTTTGCTCCGATTTAGTACAAATTTGCTTCAATGCTCCTATTTTTTATACCTGCATCATAAACATAAAAATACCTTCTATTAAAGTACAATTTCATTCAAAAACATGTGTAAAATAAAGAAGAAATTAAGTATATTCAAACACATGACTCATTCTGTAATTAATCGATCCCAGGGGGACTCGATTTGGCTTCTTCTATTACAGGCTACAATCATCAAGCAAAAGCTTCAACATACAACTTCGAATATATAAAAAATCCTTGGTGGATTTTCTTCAATCACCTTCATAACAGGTTACAGTCGTCAAGCAAAAACTACGACCAACAACCTAGGATATGTTAACCATCATCAATGGATTTCATATGACTTTGTTTGTAACAGGTTAATGTCGTCGAGCATCTTTAGGTATATAACTCAGGACGGTTCTTAAATCCTTACTAGATTCTCCTTTCAACCATACCCCTGGAAGTCAAGCATAAGTTGCAATAACCGATGGGAAGATACAGTACTCCTGAGAATCGAGACTAAGAGGCAAGACTTGATATGAGGCTACTAGACCCCTTGGAAGTCGAGCCCAAGAGGCAAGACTCAACGGGAATATACAGTACTCCACTACACCTTGAAGTCGAACCCAAGGAGCAAGCCTCAATGGAAATATACGGTACTTCTGGAAGTTGAAGTTAAGCCCAAGTGGCAAGACTCAATAAGAAGCTATCATTCCCCTGGAAAACATCCCAAGAGACAAGTCTCAATGAGAAGCTAGAAATGGACAGGATCCTCACTATATAGACTCCAAGGTAGCAAGTGATTAATAGAGTCTCTACTCAAAGATCTCAGAAGGCTACATGCCTCAGAAGCACATGGAAATCAAAAACCTCGGAATGCTACAAGTCTTAGAATACACATATACATCAATGACCTTAGAAGGCTAGAATCCTCAAAATTCTAAGAGTCTCAGAAGACATCAGTACATTTCAGGCACTTATAAGGCCTAAGCCTAAGAAGGCATAAGCCTCCGAGGATACAGACCTAAGAGGGCACAACTCAGAAGCCACGACCCTCAAAAGATACGCGATTCATTTTTATATTAAATGCACATGCTAACTTTAATTGCAGACTTCCACATAATTAAAAAGTCGTGTAACCTCAAAAAGTATAAACCTCAATAGATGCCAACATAAACAATATCTCATAAGTGAGATAGCGACAACCCAAAAGTTGGGTAAAAACACCCCATAAGTTTGACAAAAACAACCTCATAAGTAACGTCTATATTTTTATTGCATCAAGCTGGATAAAAAAGTAAAGACATGCATTATCACCGTGTACAAAATGTCACATCAGTAAATTGAAAGGCTACAAATATTTGTACAAGGGCTACAATAAATCAGTTCATCATCAAGTGGAGTCGGCATCGCCAATCTGAAATTCCAATACTTCTACAGATTTTCAAAGTGTCTCGAGATATTGCCACCACAGAAGCATGAAAAATCTCTCCCTCAAAGCACGGTGAAAAAACTCCAACATTTCATCTCCATAGGAAAGCGCAACAGCAATAAGCAAGAATATCACCCACTAGTCAAGGATGACTTTCTTCTTCCTAACGATGCAAAAGAGCATACCGTTGATCGCTTGCTACATAGTTCGGAGATGACTTTCCTCTGCACCTTCTTCAAGAAAAAGGACCCCGTTAATCGCCTGAAATGTAGGTCGGGGACAACTTTTTTCTCATAGAAAATCTTGGATCGCCAGCAAGGCAGAGTCCGAGACTCCACTTCCACCCTATACTTATTGTCTATTTATATGCTAAAAAATTAATCATATCAATAACAAAAGTAATTAAAAAATTATAAATATATATGCAATACGTCTATTTGCCTCACGACTTCTAGTCTTTGACCTTTCCGGCTTTCGTTTTATAGCCTTCCCACTTTCACCATATGGCCATCCACATTCGTTATCCCAAATAAAAAATTAAAAAAAAAAACAATTTCAAATGTTAGAGGAGGAAAAATTCTTCATCTTCTCTTTTTTACTNATAAATATATATGCAATACGTCTATTTGCCTCACGACTTCTAGTCTTTGACCTTTCCGGCTTTCGTTTTATAACCTTCCCTCTTTCACCATATGGCCATCCACACTCGTTATCCCAAATAAAAAATTAAAAAAAAAAACAATTTCAAATGTTAGAGGAAAAATTCTTCATATTCTCTTTTTTACATATTTACAAGTTAAATATACTTTAATTATTTTTCAAACAAATTATATACTTATATATATACGGCTAAAAAATAAAATTAAAATAAAAATCTGAAATCAACTTCGGATTCCAGCCATTGTTTTATCTTCTGTTCAAAAACTGGAAGACCAGTGAGGCCCACAAAATCAGCTCAAACAATTAAATAAAAATATATTTTTTTTATTTCTACCCCTCCGCATAGTGAGGGGTTCTCCGCCAAATCAGCTAAGCTCAGTTNGAAGAATAAGCAAGACAGAGAGATAGAAAAGTGTGAAAGAGACAAGAAATGACAAAAGAGAGATACAAAGAATTAGGGAGAGAGATGGACATTAAAAAAGAGCAAGGGAAAGAGAGAAAAGATTGAAGAGTAAGTGAAAGTGAGAGACAAAGAGAGAGGGAGTAAGAGAGACTAAGGGAAGAAAGAGAGGTAGAGCGAGAGAGAGAGAGAGAGAGGAAGTGCAAGGATAAAGAGAGAAAGATCAAAAGAAGAACGGAGAGAGATGGGGAGGGGAGAGAGAGAGGCAGAATGAAGTGAGGGAGAGAGGGAAGGAGGATGATATAGAAATTTAGAGATAGTGGGAAGAGAAAGGGAGGGAGGGAGAAAGTAAGAGGGAGGGTGGGAGAAGAAGGGACAGAGATAAGGAATAGAAAGAAAAAAGGGTAGCAAGATTAAAAGAGAGAGTGGGAGAGAGCGAGTGAGCATAGGAGCTAGAGAGTGGATAGAGGAAGAGTGAGAATTGCTGGAAAGATAAGAGGACACGTGAGAGAGAATGAGGGAGAAGAGTGAGAGTGACCATCACTCTCTCTCCTTTCTCGTCCTCTCTCCTTCTCTCCCTATCTCCCTTCCCTCTCTCTGGTCTCTCACATTCCTTATCTTCCTTGTCCTTCTCCCTATTCTCCCTCTTTCCCGTCTCTTTGTCTATCCACCCTCCCTGCCTCTGTCCTTAACTCACTCAATTGTCTCTCTTCTCTCCTGACTCCTATATGTATCTTCTCTCTCTATCCTCTTGCTCAATCTTCTCTTTATATATCTCTCTCTCCCACTCTCCCTCCCTCCTTCCCTCCCCCGATCTATCTCCCTTCTCCCTTATGCTCTCTCTCACTCTTTATCTCAGTCTCTTTCTCTTTCTCCCAAATTCTTTCTCTCCCTTGTCCATCCCTCACTTTAAATCTCTCTTGTCCCTCCCTCCCTCATACCTACATCTCTCCCTCCTTACCGCTCTATGTGTTTCTCTCACTATCCTCTTACTTCTCACTCTCTCTTATAGCTTCTCTATCTTCTCCTTCTTAATTCTCACTTCCTATCTATCACTCTCTCACTCTCCTTCCCTCACTTTCACTCTATCTTCTATCTCTCTCGTACTCTTCATCTCTAGCACTCTCTCCCTGCCTCTTTATATCTCTCTTTCTCTGTCTACCTTCATCTCTCTCTTCCTCTCTTCCTATCTCTTCTCTCTACCACTCTCTCACACTCTCCTCATTATCTCTCTTTATTTATTGCTCTTCTATGTCTTTCTTGCTCACTCATTTTCTCCCACTCTCTCACTCTCTTCTCTCTCTAACTTGTACCCTTCCTTTCTTTCTCTCTCCCTTTATATCTTGGCATCAATCTCTCTATCTCTCTCTTTATCTCTCTATAACACTCTCTACCTCCCTCTTTCATTCTCCCTCTCTCTCCCCTCTTTCTTTCTATCTTCTTATCATATATCTTCAATAAGAGTGAGGAAGGAAAGGCGGGAGAGACTGATTGAGAAATACAACTAGAGGGTGTGAGGGATATAGAGCATGAGAATGAGAGGGAGAGTAAGGATCCGTTTCGGGCAGCTTATTTGGTGCATTGGCATTTTGAAAACAAACCTGGACTATTTAGGTAAACTAGCTTTGGCAGCTTATGCATTTTCAAAACACTAAAAACAACATTTTCACATCGCACCTATCTAAGTGTGGTGACAGCTTTCTAGCAACGATCTAGCTTTTCCAAAAAAATAAAAAATTGTAATAGACCTAAGTTATCAGCAGATTATTCAATAAGCTGCAGCTGCCCCAAACAAACACTAAGCGGGAGAGAAAGAGAGAAAGATACAGAGAGAAGAAGGATAGAGGATGAGAGAAGGAAAAGAGGGAAGGAGGGAGAGATAAAGATAGAGCAACATAAGAGAAGATAGAGGGAGAGTAAGAGAGAGAGATAGAGATAGAGGAGGTCTAATTGAAGTAGAGAGATAAAGTGAGAGTGAGAATGGGAGTGAGAAAGAGAGAGAGAGAGTGCAGTAGAAAGATGAAGCTATTAAGAGAGAGCACAAAGGATGTAGAGCAAGAGAAAAGTAGTGAGGAGAAAATAGAGGTATTATGAGAGAAAGAAAAGGAAGGAGGAAGCTGGAGGGAGCGATAAAAATAGAAAAGTGTGAGCTAGAGAGATAGGAAAAATGAGAGAGGAAAGAGGGAGGGAGGGATGGAGAGTAGAGAAAGAAAGAGGATAGGGGGGATAGAGAGGTTGATAGTGCAAGAGATATAAAAAAGGGGAGAGAGCACAAGAAAAAATAGAGAGAATTGAGAGCAAGAGAGATAGAAGAAGAGGGGGAGGGAGTGAGAGAAAGAAACATGATAAGGAAATTAGAGAGAGAGAGGAGATAGAGGGAGAGAGTGTGAGATAATGATATAGAGAGCGGGCAGAGAGAGAGAGAGATGAAAGAAAGTAAGAGATAAAGAAAGAGGCAAATAAAGTATAAGATAATTAGATTTGAGAGAGTGTGAGAGAGAGAGAAACAAAGAAAAGTTATAATATAAGAGAAAGAGAAAGAAAGACGGTGGGAGAGTGGTAGAGCGATATTGTAGGAGAGAGGGAGAGAGGGAGATTGATGAAAATTGAGATCATGGAAAAGAGATAGGGGGAGAGAGAAAAAAGGAGTCCTAGGAACAAATTGAGATGGAGGGCTGGTGTGAGGGGGAGAGAGGGAGTTAGAAAAATGGAGGGAGAGAGAGAAAGAGAAGAGAGAGAATGAGGGCGAGAGCAAAAGAGTGGGAGAGAGTGAAAGAGACGAGCAACAGAGATAGAGAGAGTGAAGGAGATAAAGTGACATAGAGAAGATTATTTGAGAAAGGTGAGAGAAAGGGAGATAGAGGGATAGATGGCAAGCGAGTGAGAAAGAGGGAGGCAGGGAGGAAGAGGGAGGTCAAAAGAGAAACAAAGTGGGAGAAAGAGTGTGAGGGAGAGAGTGTGGGAGGAGAGAGGGATAAAGAGGGAGAGAGAAAGGAAGGAAGAGAGAGATAAGACTTTGAGAGAGAGAGAGAGAGGAATAAGAGGGGAGGAAGAGATAGAAAGAGTGGGAGAGAAATAAGAAATGAAAGTAAGTTAGAGAGAGGATGAAAAAGTAAAAGAGATGAAGAGTGAGATGGTGAGGGAGTGAAGAGAACATACATCAAGAGAAGAAAGAAATTGAGGAAGAGAGTAAGGAGAGAGAGAGTGTGTGAGGGAGAGATGAAGAGAAAGATGAGAGGAGGGTGTAGAGAGAAAGAGAAGAATGAGAGAGAAAAATAATTGTTTAAGAGAGAGATAAAGATGAGAGAGAAGAGAGAGTAAAATAGAGTAAGCAAATGAGATAGACAAAAAATGAAGAGAGAGCGAGAAAGATGGAGAGAGAATGAAAGAGTAAGAGACCAAGATAAAGCTTGTGAGAAAGAGAGAGAATAAGAAATGGAGAGAGAGCAAGACAGAGAGAGGTAGATCAAGATTAGAGAGAAATTGAGGAAGGAGAGAGAGAGAAATGGAGAGGGAGAGAGAGTGTGAGAGGGAGAGATGAAGAGATAGATGAGAGGAGTGTGTCGAGAGAAAGAGAAGAACGAGAGAGAAAAAGAGTTGGTTAAGAAAGAGATAAAGAAGAGAGAGAAGAGAGAGTAAAATAGAGTAAGCAAATTAGATAGACAAAAAAATGAAGAGAGAGCGAGAAAGATAGAGAGAGAATGAGAGAGGGAGAGAGCAAGATAAAGCTTGTGAGAAAGAAAGAATAAGAAATGGAGAGCGTGCAAGGCAGACAAAGGAAGAGGATAGGAGGTAGAGAGAGGATGGGAGAGAGAAAGTGTGAGAGAGGATGACATAGAGAGGGAGTGTGAAAGAAGAGCAAGAGAGAGAGCAAGAGAAAGAGATAATTTAAGAGTGAGTGAAAGGGTAAGAGTGCAAGGGAGAGGTGGGGGAGAGGAGAAAGCAGCAGGAGCAGAGAAATTTAGTGAGATAGAAAGATAAAGTAGAGAGAGAGTGAGATGAAGAGAGAGAAAGGGAGAGCGTTAGGGTGATAAAGAGATAAAGAATAGCAAGCAAGCGAGAGAGAGGGAGTAAGAGCGACTAAGGGATGAAAGAGAGATAAAGCAAGAGAGAATGAGAGAGAGAGAGAGGAAGTGCAAGGATAAAAAGAAAGAAATCAAAAGAGGGGTGGAGAGAGAGAGAGAGGAGTAGAAGGGGTTAGTGAGAGTGAGGGAGAGAGAAAGCAAGAGGGAGGGTAGGAGAAAAAGGGACAGAGATAAATAATAGAAAGAAAAAAGAGTAACAAAAACAAGAGAGAAAAACATAAGAGTGCGAGAGAGCGAGCGAGTGAGCATAGGAGCTAGAGAGTGTGATAGAGGGAGAGTGAGTATTGCTAGAAAAATAGGAGGAGAAGTGAGAGAGAGGGAGGGAGGTAAGTGAGAGTGAGGGATCAAGGGTGGGAAGGAGGGAGAGAGAGTGACCATGAGGAAGATAGAGCGAGAGGACTAGAAGGGGGAGAGTTATAGAGAGAGTAAGAGATTGAGAGAGTGGGAGTGAGAGATATAAAGAGAAAATAGAGCGAGATAGGACAAATAATACATAAAAGAGAAGAGAGAGTGGAGGGAAAAGAGAGAGATATAAGGAGAGAGGGAAAGTGGGTGAGAGGACATATGAGAGAAAGAGGAAGATGGGAACAAGTGAGAGAGAGTGTTGGTGAGAGCATGCTAGATAGAAAGGGAAGGGGAAGGAAGAGAGAGAATGAGAGAGAAAAAGAGAGCGGAGTAGAGAGAGAAAATAGAGATGTATTTAGGGAGAGATAGAGAAACAAATAAGGAGGTTAAGAGAAAGAAAGTAAGTGAGAAATGAGAGAGGGAGAGACTAGCGATAATGATAAAAGAGAGAGGAAGCTGGAGATTGAAAAAGGTTCAGGGAGAAAGAATGAGGCAAAAATGGAGATAGAATGGTAAAAGTGAGAGAGCAATAGTGAGAGAGAGAGAGAGAGTGGGAGGGAGCAAGAGAGAGAAGAGATTGTGAGAGGAGAAAGAATTGAGAGAGGGAGGTAAATATATAGAGACAGGAGAGAGATAAGAGTATATGGAGGGAGTGAGTATAGAGAGTGGGAGAGAGAGGGGAAGATAGAGAAGAGATTAAATTGAAAGAGAGGGATGAGAGGAGAAGTGAGAGAGGGAGGAGAGTGAGCGAGTGAGTGAGAAGGGGAAGGCGGGAGGGACGGAGATGACATAAGAGAGTGAGTGAAAGTGGAAGGGAATGAGAAAAAGAGCACAAGAAAGTGAAAGAGTAAAAGATAGTGAGAGAGAAAGAAGATAGAGTGCGAGAGATGATCAGGGAGGGATAGAGAAAGAGAGAGGTAAAAAGAGAGGGAGAAAGGGAGAGTGCGATAAAGAGATAAAGAAAGTGAAGGAGGGAGGGAGAGTGTGACAAAGAGAGTGGGATTGTGGGACAGAAAGAGAGAGAGAGTGAAGAGAGTAAGAGAGAGAGAAAGAGAGCGGAGGAGGGAGCATGTGAGTGAGATAGAATGAACAAGCAAGTGAAAGAGAATGAGATAGGGAGATGGAGAGATGAAGAGAGAGATGAGAGAGGTAAAGAGTTGGGGAGAGATAGAGGGAGGGTAACAAAGAGAAAGGGATAGAGTGATTATGATAAGTACGTTTAAAGAGAAACGAGAGGTATGGTTAGACAGAATGAAAGAGAGTGAGGGAGAGAGTATGTGCATTATGGAGGGAGGGAGAGAGTGCGAGAGAGGGAAAGAGATAAAGAGATGAATGGAGAGAGATAGAGAGAGTGGGAGTGGGGGAGGGGGAAATATTGAGGAATGACGGAGAGAGAGAAAGGTAGAAAGGGAGAGAAATAGGTAGAGACTACAAGAGAGTGGTGCGGGAAAGATGAGAGAGAGTAAGAGCAACTGAGGGAGAGCAAGTGAGAGAAAGCGAGGAATGAAATTAGAGAAAGAGAAATAGAGAGACAAGAGAAGAATAAATAAAGATGGAAATAGAGTGAAAAAGAGGAAGAAAAAGGAGAGAAAGAGAGAGAGAGTTAAAAAGAGAAAGAAGAAAAAATGTAGGAGGTTGAGAGGGAAAGAGAGAGAGAAAATGTATGAGAGATCATAGGGAGAGTAGAGAAGGGAGAGAGATAGAAATAGAGAGAGGAAAGGAGATAGAGAGGAGGAGAAAAAGGAACATAGGGAGGGAGCGTTTTAGGGTTAGAATGAGGGAAAGATAGGGAAAGAGACAGAGAGTGAAAGAGAGGGCATGAAAAAGAGAGAGATTGGGAGAGAGAGAGAAAAGTGAGTGACAGAGAGTAAGGTAGTCATAGAGAATGATACAAACAGAAGATAGAGTGAGAGAGATGATAAGAGAGGTAAAAAGAGAGGGGCAAAGGGTGAGTGAGATAAAGAGATAATGGATGTGAAAGTGGGAGGGAGATTGAGACAGAGAGAGAGTGGAAGTGAGGGAGGGAGGTAGGAAAGATAGAGAGATGAAAGAAAGAGAGGGAGATAGAGGAAGAATGAGAGAGATAGAGGGAGTTAGGGAAGATAGAGAGATGAAAGAAAGAGAGAGTGACAGAGGAAGAGTGAGAGAGATAGAGAGAGAGAAAGAGAGTGAGAGAAGGAGAGAGAGTGTTGCAGAATAGAAAGAGAGTGAGAGAGATTGAGAGAGAGCAGGAGAGAGAGAGAGTAAAAGTGGGAGGGAGAGATAAAATGGTCTAAAGATAATAAAAAGAGTAGAGGAAAGAAGGGAGAGGGAAATAAAAAGAGGAATGGGGAAAATGAAGGGGAGAAAGAGGGGCGTAGGATGGGAGTGTTTGAGAGTTGGAATGGAAGATAGATATGGAGGAGTGGAAAAGAGAGCAAACGAGTGAGAGAGCAAGTGAGAGAGACTGAGAGAGTGATAGGAGGTGAGAGAGAAAGTAGATAGAGTAAGAGAAAGAGGGTTAGGTAAAATGTTTTCCCCATCATTCTCCCCTCCACCTCTATTTTATTTTCTCTCTCTCTCACTCTCTTCTCCTCCTTCCCTCTCACCCCCTCTCTCTTAATCACTTCCTCTTCTATCTACTCTCATCTATCTCTCATTTATTCTCACTTTCTCTCTAATTTTACCTCACTTGCTTCTCTTTTAATCTTTCTCTCCCTCTCTCCTCTTTTGTGCTTACTCTCTAGCTTGATCTTTGCCCTTCTCTCACACTCCCACTCTACTTCTTACTATCTCTCTTCTGCCCTCCATATTTATCTTACTCCCTCTTTCCATTTTGCCCACTTATTATTTTACACTTCTCTCTCTCTTTCACTTATCCTCTATGTCACCTTGCTCTTTCCCCCTTCCTAGCTTTCTCTCACACCTCCTTGTTAACTCTTTATCCCTCTCTCTCCTACTCCCACTCTCACTCACTTGTCCTCTATGTTTTCCCTATTTTAATCTTATTCTCTCTCCCACCTTGTTTGCTGCCTTTCTTGCAATTTTTCTCACACTTATTCTTTTCCTCCCTCTCTATTTATTTCTCATTCTATCATTATCTCTCTTACTCTCTCTTCCCTCACTCTCTCTTCCCTCTATTGTTTTCTCTTGATCTCTATCTCACCCTCCCCCTCCCATCTCTCCAACTATCTCTACATTATTCATCTCTCACACACTCTCTCTACCTCCTCTCTATCTCTCTCTCTCTTACTCTCTCCCTCTCTCCTCTTTCTTGCTTGCTCTCTATCTCTTTCTAGCTTGCTCTTTATTTGACTCTCTCTCACTCCCACTCCACATCTTACTATCTCTCTTCTCCCTTCCACATTTATCTTACTCCCTTTTTCTTTTTTCCCCTCTTCTTTCACTCTTCTCTCTCTCTTTTTATGCCTCATCTCTATCTATCAATCTCCCTCTCTCTCATTATCACTCCCTCTATCTTACACACCCTTTCTTCTTTCTTTCGCACACTGTCTTCTCTCTCTCTTTTTCTTTATCTCAATCTCTCTCCCTTGGTTTTACACTTCTTATTTTTCTCTCTATCTCTCTCACTCTCTCTCCTCCTCTTACTTCTCTTTCACCTCTCTCTTTTTTGTCTCTCTCTGTCCATCCATCCCTTTATTTCTCTTCCTATTTATCACACCTACCTCTCTTTTTTTGCTATTTTTTATCTCCTTTTGTCTTTCCATCCTTATCTCATTCCATATGTTTTTTCCTCCCTCTATTTCTCTCCTCTCTCTCTCCTCTCACTCTCACATTTATCTCTCTCAATTTCTCATTATCACTATCTCTGCCTCCCTCTATCGCTCTTTCTCTCGCTCTTCTCTTTCTCTCCTTCTCTCTTTCTCTTATTCTCTTAATATATATCCCTCTCTCTCACTCTAACTTTCTCAAGCTATCTTATTCTTGAAATATCTCGCACACACACTCTCTCTCTTCAACCTACATTCTTTTATTTTTACCTAACCCTCTTTCACTCATCTCATTATCTCTCCCTCTTTCTTGCTTTATTTCTCACTCTCGTGTTGTTCCCCATCTTTCTCCCCTCCCACTCTATTTTATTTTCTCTCTCTCACTCTCTTCCCCTCCTTCCCTCTCACCCCATCTCCCTTCACTTGCTCTCTCTAACTCTTACTTTTTCTATCTCTCACTCTTCTCATTTGTTCCCTCTTCTCTCACACACACTCGGTCATACTCACTCACACACACACACATACTATCAAACTTTTCTCTCTTTGTCCATCTTGATCTCTCCCTTTCTGTACATCTCTTTCACTCTCTCTTGCTGACACTTTCTACTACACAACATTCTCTCCCTACATCGCTCTATCTATCACTTAATTTCCATCTCACACCCTTGCATGTTCTCTCTCTCTCTCTCTCTCTCGCTCTCTCTCTCTCTCTCTCTTGAGCTCACTTCCTCTCTCGCCCTCCCTCTGGCTATCTCTACCTCTTCCCCTCTTATGATCCTCTTACTCTCTCTCCCTCTACCATTCTTTCTCTTGCTCCCTCTTCCCTCACTCTCTCTTCCCTCTACGTTTTTCTCTCGCTCTCTCTATCTCACTCTCTATTATAACTCTCATTACCATTCTCTTGCTATTATTTTCACTCCCTATTATAATTACCTCTCCCTCTCCTTCTCTCTCTTGCTTCTCTCCCTCCATCTCTATGTTTCTCACTCTCTCCTCCCTCTCTGTCACATTCTCTCTCCCCCACTCTATGCTTCTCTCCCTCTCCATTTTCTTCACTCTCTCTCTCATTTATTTTCTTCACTCTCACTCATTCTCTCTTGATTTATTTTCCCTCACTCTCTTTTCTTTCTCTCCCTCTCCCTCTTTCACTTTTTCTTTCCCTATCTCAATTCCTCTTAGTTCCATCTCTCTTGCAACCTTCCTCTATCTTACTATCTCATTATCTCCCTCACTTACTCTCCCTAACACTCTCTAGTCAATCTCTCTTTATCCCTCTCTTGCTTTCTTTTCTCCCTCTTACTCTCTCTTCTCTCTCTAACCTCACTCTTTCTCTACCCTATCCCTCAAATAAAAANTTGCTCTCTCTAACTCTTACTTTTTCTATCTCTCACTCTTCTCATTTGTTCCCTCTTCTCTCACACACACTCGGTCATACTCACTCACACACACACACATACTATCAAACTTTTCTCTCTTTGTCCATCTTGATCTCTCCCTTTCTGTACATCTCTTTCACTCTCTCTTGCTGACACTTTCTACTACACAACATTCTCTCCCTACATCGCTCTATCTATCACTTAATTTCCATCTCACACCCTTGCATGTTCTCTCTCTCTCTCTCTCTCTCGCTCTCTCTCTCTCTCTCTCTTGAGCTCACTTCCTCTCTCGCCCTCCCTCTGGCTATCTCTACCTCTTCCCCTCTTATGATCCTCTTACTCTCNGATGAGAGAGAGTAAGAGCAACTGAGGGAGAGCAAGTGAGAGAAAGCGAGGAATGAAATTAGAGAAAGAGAAATAGAGAGACAAGAGAAGAATAAATAAAGATGGAAATAGAGTGAAAAAGAGGAAGAAAAAGGAGAGAAAGAGAGAGAGAGTTAAAAAGAGAAAGAAGAAAAAATGTANAAGGAAACCAAAAAAGGGATGAATTTGTGATGTTGAGGGCAAATCGCAGCCGTCTGATTCAAAATAAGTCATGGAAATATGAGGAAAGGTTGCTATCTAGAACTATATCTATGTTATTTACAAGGGAAAGACGGTGAGAGTTGATTCAGGTCTCTAGATCCAAATATCTTATACAAAAGAAAGGGTGAGAAGAGTTGAATAATCCTATAGAGTTCTGTAAAGGAAAGGATTAATGAAAACATGAACAAGGGAGAAGGGGGATCTACTATGGGAGAGGTTGGAGCATGAGGGCACCGAATCACTATTTTTGGACTGATTTATTTAAAGGAATATTGAGAAAAAGGCATCACCAATGATCGGGATTGGCGCCCTGATCCAGTGTACCCTTAAAAGTGTGCGAGGAGATATCAAGTATCTCGTCAATTTACGCAAANTATATATATATATATATATATATATATATATTCATTTATTTATATAGAACTGATAATCCAACAACAAAAGTAAATTGATATAAATTTGAATATGTTCGGACGATAAAATTAGAGTTGCCCAAAATGAGGGGTAACTCATGTGTCTCATATAAATCTTCATAATTTGACACAAATCTCGATGAATGATACGGATCTCGATGCAATCTTTTGAACAAGAAATATTTAAAATTTCATTAAATGTTAACTATAACTCTGATTTCAACAAACTTATAGTCAAACTGATCGACTCAATAAACTCTGATCAAGACAATAAACCATTATAATTTTTCATACATATTTAAAAGGTCAAATGGAAATCAAACCTGAAGCGTCATGGCGAGAAAAATCCAACAAGCCCTTGATCACTCACTTCCAACATATTAATGCACTCAAATTCCAATTAAATGTAGTCCACTCAAGAAAATAAATGCAGACCATCCGATCAAAATTGTGCAAATTTCAACATTAATTACAAACAAAACTATAAATAGAGTTTCACCTCTCTCAAGAGGAAGAAAATAAATTGAGATTTTGAGAAGGAACTGAACTCTAACATCACTCATGTCGCCAGCAACCATTACTTGCTGACCGCCGCTAATTGCTTTCATCACCACTGATTCCCTTCAACAAGTTCATTTACACATCAATGTTGTAATTTGGAAGACTTCATAATCATTTCCCGCCTCAAGATAAAAGTATTCATGTAATCATCAACATATAGCAGATCTCTTTAATTTTTTCCTTACACCACCCGCAAATTTTTTAACACACATCAATAGTATAATAATATACATATAAATATAAAAAAAAACATAATAATACAATACACTTCTTCATGATTCCATTACCAGAAAATCCTCGCTTTCTAATCTTCTGTACGATAGGAGCTAGCGCACAAAAAACATATAATTAAATAATAAGACATTTACATGCATACCACCCAATTCCTATGTATCTACACGCCTAACACCTAAAGTTTTGCCTACATTTACACCCCCAAATCTTTTATATAATAAAAAAATACCACCATATTAAGTTTTAAAAAGTGAAACATTTTCATAAATAAATAATGTGACATTTAAAACTTAAAATTTAGATTTTAGGGATGCAATACTTAAGAATTGAGAGATATACTCTTTACAATGAGCATGCAGCAAATATTCCTTGATAAATAATGCCCATAAATTAAAAAGGGCTCAATCGGGCATAAAAACTATGTGAACTGGCTTGTGTTATGCTGCTAGAATTCTTACTTAGCTAGCAATACGTATAGCAACCATTGAAGGAGTAGATAAACTAATCTTTCCGAGCTAGTTCTTCCATGTGCACCCCGCTTAGCTCCAACATTCAGCTCGGTGGCTCGACCATTTTAAATGGTTTAACAAAATTACGAACCAATGTCTCGATTACACTCGCATTAGTGCTAATTAAAAGCAAGTTCTTAGGGTTCTTGACAATTTTCACTAGAATCTCTCCCAACTCAAATAAACAAGGCTTAAGGCTTAATATTATCAAAATTTATATTTATATCGAAAAAACTCCATCTAATAATCACTTAATACTCACTTCATTTCAACATTATTTCTAATCAATATCATCTCTTTCGTAGCAAAGAAGCGACGATGCAGACTTGCAATTTTTAGAAATGTCAACATTAATTATTATGACTTATTTTAATACTAACATAGTGACACTTCTGATATATGACATAAATGAGCAAGGAGACAGACATTAAAAAACAAAGTGTGTTAGATGTAAATAAATAGTAATAAGTTTGTCAATCATAACAAATTTACTTTAATGAACTTACTAAAGCTATTTTTAATTTTGTCAGAAAAACTATCATCTAAAGCAACACTTTTTTGTTGGCTCTTTCCATGCGACAAAAACAATATAGTTATCTCAATCAAAGTCATTGTCTACACAGCTTGGGACAGATTTGTGAAACTATAATATTAATATATGTTTTAGCCATATGGTGCGATATCAAGACATTATTAACAAAAACAAAATGATAATATAAAAACAGCACAATTCCAGACTATTGAAAGCAAAGTTTGGCCTAAAAACCTTTTGGCTGCAAACATGACTGGTAATTTTGTAATATTTCTAGTTGGGTACACAAATTATTCAATATTTACAAGTGAAACAAAAAATGCACATTAATAGGAAAATATTTTCATCATACAACTTCTATTTATAAAACAATCAAGACTAGATTTCCTAAAATGTCTAAATCACAACCCAAAAGATTCCAACAAACAGTGCTCTTGATAAAAATTTTAACAGCAACTAAAATTAAAGAAAAATATTAACCGCAAGCATTAAAGTAAGCCTTAAAAAATATAAAAAATTAAACCAAAAATGGTTGAAATTAAACAGTAAAAATAGATGGTAAGCCCTCACATAAAAAGTATAAAACATTGGTGTTTCATGCAAAAATAATGTAGTTCAATCAGAAACTTCATAAATTGCTAATCCAAATTTAATTAAAATATTCTGCCAATCAAAATATCATGATGAAACAATGAGTAAAGAACATGAAATGACGCACTTCAACCAGCCAAAAATTGAAACAGCCAAATCATGAGTTTGTCAATCATACTATAACTGCTACAACTCTCATCAAAACTCTAGTTTTACATTTACACCAATTGCATTTAAAAAAAAAGGACAGCTGAACTTATGATCCAGACTCTATTCTAGATTCTTAAAAACAGCCAAACTGTGAAATAATTTTGGGAAAGAAATACTCCTAAAAGTAACTTCTAAAAGAGGAAGTTAGGAGATAAACATCAAATAGGAATCTGCGAAATT
>JXCR01119507.1:24881-40615 GCA_002079205.1 Phalaenopsis hybrid cultivar | reverse complement strand
ATATATATATATATATATATATATATATATATATATATATATATATATATATATATTGTTAGCAGTAGATTATGTATCCAAATGAATAGAAATTGTTGCTTTACCTCGATGTGTTATTCAAAGTGTTGCAAAGTTTTTAAGAACAAATATATTTTGTAGATTTGGAATGCCGAGAGTAATCATAACTGACGGGGGAAGTCATTTCAGAAATGTAATATTTGAGAAATTATTGAAGAAATATCATATTAACCATAGAATTGCTATTGCTTATCATCTTCACACAAGTGTTTTAGATGAATTATCTAATCATGAAATTAAAATAATAATGGAAAAATTTATAAATCCAACTAAAATGGATTGGCCATCTAAACTTGACTATGCTTTGTGCGCTTATAGGACTGCATACAAAACTCCTATAGGAATGTCCCAATATAGACTAATATTTTGGAAAGCGTGTCACTTACCAATTAAATTTGAGCATAAAGCATACTGGGTGATTAAATAATTTAATTATAATTTGAAAGATGCTGGCGAGAAGAGGTTATTGGAATTAAATGTTCTTGAAGAGATGAGGAAAGAATCTTAAAAAGTGCTAAAATTTACAAAAAAAAATGAAGATGTGGTATGATTGGACGACTCTTACTAAAAATTTTTAGCCAGGGCAACAAGTTTTGCTTTATAATGCAAGGTTAATATTATTTCCAGTCAAACTTAAGTCTAGGCGGATGAGCCAATTTGTTGTGATGAAAGTTTATCCCTATGGAGCTATGGATATCAAAGATCTTAAAACTGATAAAATATTCAAAGTGAATTGTCGTAGACTGAAATCCTACTTTTTAGGTGACCAACTTAAATTAAATGATTTTCTGATGTTGGGTCAATCAAAATAAACACTGGTTACGTATGGTTGACAACGTAAAACCAAGCGCTTTGTGGGAGACACCCCATAGTTATCTGTGTGATTGTTTTTATTTTGTTGTTGTTGTGTGTGACATAGAAAATTATGGTAGTATTTTGACTATATATTGAGTTAGTGATTATTCTAAGACCTTAAAAGAAGACTTAGACATGTCAAAATAAATGTTTGGACGTTAAGTTGACTTATGATAAATTGAGCACTGGCGCTTAAGCTCCAAGATCCGACATTTAAGTGTGACAGTTAAAAAAAACATGTGTGAATTTGGTTTCTAGAAGTTCTAACTACAAATTGGTTGGCTTGAACGTGTGAGAGCAATTTTAGGATGTGCCTAGGAGTTATGGAGGAGGTTTAGAGGGAATAAAGAGAAATTTCACCACACCTTCATTTAACCCTTAAATTCTAAGTGAAAAGAAAGAAGTTTTGAAAAATCTCTTCTTGGGAGAGTGATTTAAAGAAGAAGGAGGAAGCAATGAGAAAGAAGTTTATTAGTCAGAGTGTGCAAAAGTTATACAATAATTTCCTCACCGTTAGTATCAAAGGAATAGCGGAGAAAATCACTAAAATTGAGGCTAACGTGGCTTCAATTAAAGCAAAAGTGATGGAAGTTAAAGCACATCTAGATCATATGGGATGAAAACTTAAGATGCAATTTAGCCATACCAATTTTATAGAAGAAGCGGACAAGGCAATGTATCTAAAGAACAAGTGGATTGAAGAAGATTCAACCATATTTATTAATCATCGTTCGTTCTTTCAAATATATATTCCAAATGCTGAAGGAGAGACTAACGATAAGCAAGAATTTGTTCCATTTACTAGGGAATGTAATTAAGTTTGTAATTTATAGTTTATGTGTTTAGTGTTTGTTTAATGTTAAGTGTTTTAATGTGTGTTTTATGTTATTAAAATATAGTATTTTGTTTAGGAATTTTCTCATCCGAGACTATTTGGATTGAGAATCTATGTATTTGAAAGTGTTTGTAATCGTTCGTAAATTAATATAAATGTTTTGTTTGTGTGAAATTTTAATTTATTTAGTGTTGAATCGAATTAGTTTAAATTGGTGAAACTTGAGTAAGAGAAGAGATAAGAGAAGAGAAAATAATTATTACAGTGTTTTGAGATCATAGAGGGTTGGTTGACTTAGGCTAGGAGTGCATTTCACTTAAACAAAAAAAAAATTAGAATTTTTGCACTAATGCCTAAGGGCCAAAACCCACGCTTAAGCGCTGCCTAAACCGAAAGACTGGCACCTAAGCGCTGAACCATTCGCGCTTAAGCACCGGTTCATGAAAACCGGTTTGCGAACGGTTTTAAGTGAATTTTTCGGCCAAGAAATTCCCTTAACGCACCTTTGCTCGCCTCCTACCTTCAGTTTTCACGAATTGGGAACTAGAGCATCACCTATTTTGAAGATTTCTTGGTGGATTCAAGCCAAATTTGTTAGATTTGATCTTCTTAAGGTAAGAGCTTCACTTATATGCAAAATTTTTTTATTTTCACCATGCATTTTGAGCACATTCATGAGCTTCCCGAAAATCACTATTCATGGTGAAATTTTGAGAAAAATCAATGGATGATGCATAAATTTATTAGTTTAAGCTTTTAGGAGTTGAGTTTAGTAATTTGGAGTTGATTGTGAAATTTCTTTTGAATTTTATACATTTTATTAGAAAATGACACCAAGAATGAAGAGAAGCAAGGGAAAACTCCATTTGATTCAAGTAAATTTGTCAGTTTAAGAGCTCAGGACCAGTATAGCGATGCACTGCATTCAAGGAAATTAATTTTTGAATGATGTGGGTGGATTCTCCAGTGTTCTGCTACCTCTACTTCACATACTTCTACATCATGAGGTCAGACTTCTGGATCTGATTCTCAGTCAACATCACTGCGAATAAGGCATTAAATTTAGAGCATTTTGCAGAGCATATGGATGGGTATATGAAGAGATGAAGTGATTATGAGTAGGAATACAACTTAGCTATGGAGCATCTCAACAGAGGTAATTAAAATGTAGTATTTCCTCGGTACCCTAGATATCCATCATATGAGCCTACTGCCGATTGGCTTAGTGATGACAGTGAAGAAGAAGAGGGTGATGATTAGTTTAGATCCTTAGTTATGTTTTGTGTTTTTAGTTTTTATATTGTTATGAACAGTTGTTGGTACTAGTATTATGTACTTTTTGTTATGTTTTTAGTTGTGATTGTAAAGATTGCTAGTTTTTGTTATGTTGTGTTTTGTTCCGTACACCTACTGTGATGTATTTGTGTTTAGTGGTAGTTATTTTGTGTAGTAGTAATTATTTTAATTTTGTTGTTGTATTTAGTTAGTGTTTATTGAACTTAATTCTGTAATCTTAGGAATGTTTAAAATTTAGCTAACTTGCTACTTAAAGCTGCATATTTAAAATTTTCAAATTACTACAAATTATTTTTGTTTATGTTGTAGTCATGTATATTTATTAGTGTATTTATTTGATTTTATGTTATACTCAACTGCATAGAAATCTGACGAATTTTTGTATTTTAAGTAAAAGAAAATTTGATCAATTAAATTTTTACTCCTATTTTTAAATTTTGCACTTGCATATTTAGGATATAAAAATTCCTGTAAGCATGTTATAATTAGTTTTCATTCTTGCTTATTTATATATGATGCTAAAATGCTTTATTTCTATTTAAAATTTAAGTTTGAGGGGATGAAAAATTTTAAAGAAACTTAGAAGTTTATTTGTTCTCAAATGTATTTCAAATAAATTTGATTTTGATTTGAAAAATGATTATGTATATGAAGTTATATTAGGGAAGTAAAATTTTGATTTTAGAAATGAGTGAGAGAATTTAGTTAAAATTTATAGTAATAAGGAAAAAATTAAAGTTAAAATTTTTAGTGTGGAAAATGATAAGTATTGTGTACCTATCTTTAATAGGAAAAATTGTATTTTTGAAAAAGTTAGAAATTTAGACCTTTTATTTTCAAAACTTAAATTTCTTTTATTAAAATTAATTTTTTAAAAAATTATTATGTTTTTAAGTGAAAGAAAAATTTCAACTCTTTGCTTTAGGAAAGGAAGAGTAGAATTTAAAATCATTAAAGACCTATCCAGATATAGTAATCCTTACCTGAAAAAGAAAAGAAAAAGAAAAAGAAAGAAAAAAGAAAAAGAAGTTGAAAAAGAGAGGAGAAGCTTGATGATTATTTCCTAATCAAAAATTCGTTCCACACCTAATATTTTTAAAGTATAAGACTTGAGAAACTCTTAAGCTTAAGGATATAATATAGTGAGAAAAAATTATGCTTAATAAAAATTTTTAACTCGAGATGATAAAATGCCTAAACTCTAAATTAAGAAAATCTACAATATTTCTAATTTAGATAGGAACTCATATTTTCATATTTATTAACATTAAAATCTTCTAATTTTAAGTTGTTCTCATTTACTAATATTTTTTTTAAATTGGACTACTATATTTCTACATCAAAATTTTGGTAACTCCTAAAGAAACTCATATACATTATCTACTTTTGTTGGTTTTTTAAAGATTGAAATGTCACTTGAGGACAAACAAAATCTTAAGTTTGGGGGATTTTGATACTCATAAAATATATAGTGTTTTTAAAAACATTTTTATACCTATTTTTGTGATATTGCATTTTAATGAAAGGTGTTTGTGTGTTTTTATTGCAGGTATAATTAAATGGATGAAAAAATGCCTTAAAGAGTGAAAAAGATTAAAATTTGGAGCAAAAATGAACTGGGGTGCCTAAGGATCAGAGGCTCCGCGCCTAAGCGCCATGTATCCCACACTTAAGCGCCAGAAGTAGTTACTTGATGAATTATTTAATTTGAGCAGATTTTTGAATAGGTGTTTGAAGAAATCCTTGATAAAAATGTGGGAAATAGCCCACAGACACAAAAATTCATTCAATTGGCTTTTGAGGGGGCAACTTCTAGAAGATTCATTGAATCGAGACATATTTTTTAAGAGACACCAAAACACCTTTTGAATTTGTATTAAAGAAGACTTAGATCATCAAAGCCAGCCACCAGAGGCCAGCCATCCATCAATCTTTATAGCCCATCGCCGCCGCAGCCGCTGACCACCTTTACTATATTTTATTTTATTTTGAGTGTTAGTTTGTAATGTGAGAGAAGGAAGAGAATTGAAAGGAACTTCAAAACATTTGGTGGAGAGAGTTTGAGATAATTGCTTATCTTTGTATCTACACTTGGTTTTAATTTAGATTACTTGTTTTTGTGCATGATTTCTACTTTTAAACTCATGTGTGGCTGTGTTTTCTCCATGAATTCTGAGTATTTTTATTTATTTTTTTCCTTAAAATGATAAGTGATTAAATGTCTAAGGAAGTTGTGTGAAGTATTAAACTTAAATGTTGGAAGAAGTTGTGATGATTTGAAACTTTGCACTTCATTTTCTTCTTGACTTGGCCAATTAAGATGTTAATACCTGTTGTGAGATATTGTCTTAGTTAACAAATGGTTAGAATCACATATTAATTTCATGAATGAGAATGTAGTTCACGGGGTTGAGTACAAATAAATAGGGAAATATATTTAAAAAGGTGTACAATTGGAGGACTTTAGAGTGACAGGATAAAACACCCAATTTGATATATAGTTTTAGGTTTTGATACAATATGTTAGCCCTCAGATGTAGGAAGAAGAGGGAATTCTAGAGTGAGAGCTAGTATCTTCCCTGCCTAGCCAATCTTCAAGAATATTCAAACTATAGATTAACCAATGTTTTTTATAGCATCTCTAGTAAGGGTAAATAATATTATTGCTCTTATTTGACACAAAACATTTAACATACTTTCATAACTAAATTTCTATATTTATCACTGATTTATGATAAAGAAAAAGATATTTTATTTATATTCACTTCATCTTGCAAGTATTTTAGTTAAGTTAATTAGTTGCTTATTTTATTTTCAATTATCAAAAATTACAAAAAGAATCAAACTTTCATTCCTACTTTAGAATCTTAAGTTTAATTAAAAAATAATGCTAAGTAAAATTTTGTTATCTAAAATTAGTCCTCTCTGTGGGATCGATATTCGGGACTGAATCAGAAAGTTTTATATTACTTGATAACGATGTGTATACTTGCGTAGTATCCCATATTGAAATATTATAACTGCATTCTTATTTGCTTCACAGTGAAAGATTTACCTAGCTCTTGCTTTGGATCAAGTTTTTGTCTTTATTGCAAATTAAGAATATCTATTAAGGAAATTAATTGCATATATCACATTTTACATCTATCCATATATAAAATCAGGATCAAAAGACTTTTACATAATGTGAACTCTTTTCAGTTTAACTTGTTTAGAAGCACTTAAAATTTTCTTTAAACTTTGAAATAGGATTTGTAGGATTTAATAACTTCTTTTTACACATAAACTTGTGACCTTATTTCCTAGATAATTTTCTGGAGTAAGTAAATTTTTACTAAGTTCATAAAAGAGTTCTCACCTTCCCTATGAGATCAACACTTGGAGCTTAAAAAGAAAGTCTTTTATTACTTGAAACGATACGTGCACTTGTGTAGTATCTCTAGTGTGTAAAATTAAATTGTGGAAATAAAATTAGAATTATTTAAGAATTAAACATTTTAAAACCACTACGGAATCAAGTTTTTTGGTGTTGTATTTTGAGTTTGAAATTGAAGTAATTACACACTAAGTACACACTCATTGTGTCAGGGATCACCTGCCCGACAAGGATTCCTCTTGGATCAAAATTCCATGTATGTAATTTCGGATCAATCGCCCAATCTTTTTCAGATCCTAGGATTCCTACTAAATCCTTGAATTTTAGGACTCTTTCAAATTTTCTTTTTCAAATTGATTCAGATTATTGTTCCTCATATTTCTTTCTAGATCCAATATTTATCTAATGATTTTCTCTATTTTCATACCCTTAAAATTTATAAGAAATGGATCTCTATATGAAAACTCAAAATCTTCTAAATTTTGGATCGGATTCTCTCAAGATGATTCAAATTCTTAATCAAATTCTACTAGGTTACTCTTCCGTCTTGAGTTATCTTCTAATTCTTCCCCTTGGGGCTAAGGAAATTATGGAGGTGGTTTTTCTATATTTATCTTGGTTGATGAAATAGATTTTTCTAATTCCTTAGAAATTCCTTCCATTGGTCTTTCTATCTCCTTTTCCACTTATCTCAACTCAACATTCTTTTGAACCAAATCCTCCACTTCTCTTCCACTTCTTAGATGTATAGCTTTATCTTGCCCAACATTCTTCTCCTTGGGGTTTATCTCAGGGTCACTGGGTAAAATCTCTAGAAGATGATTCTTAATTGAGTTAACAATTTGCTCCAGTTAGTTTTTTTATATTCTTTTTTTGCAGCCCCTTAACTTTCCAGCTGGCTCTCCATTTGAATAACAACATCTTCTATCAATAACTCCTCCTCATTCTATGGGTTGAAGTTAAATATATGAGGAAAACAAAGTTCATTGTTAAAATTGCCCTGATTATTGCAATTACATATCTAATTAAGTTGATTATCTTCCCACAATTGGTTTTTTTCTCCAAAATTATTATTCCAATTAAAGTTGGAATGATTCTCTCACCATGGGTTGCAATAATCAGAATAAGGATTGTGTATCTTATGGTTAGTTACAAAATATTTAGTCTCAATCAATTGCCCAAATGAATTTTTCTTAATAATTGGGGGTCCTTAAGGATAACTTTCAATGTATTAATCTAACTTTCTTGCAGTATCTGTAACCTGAGAAGTTAATATAGTCAGCATATCAGCTTCATCAAAATTCATTACCCTCTTGGGGTTTACTCTATCGAAGCTACTAGCATCATAATTCAAAACTAATATTCATTATTCTGTTGATCTGTCATTTCTACAATAAATTCATGAAGTCTTTTTTGATGCATAATCCTCCTAACAATTCTCTCTAGTTCCGATTTGTAAAGTTCAAGATTTGCAGCTCCGAAAATATGCAAACAAATCTAAAGACTAAACTAATTTGACAGATATCCGGTACTTTAAGAACTCAAAAATATTTTTGGTATTTTGGATTTTCTTTAAAATAAACACACAATAATTAAACACACTAGATAATAACACTATAATTTCCAAATATAAGTCTTAGAGGTTCAACTAAAATTCTCCTAATGTTCTTACCGTAGCTTCCCAAGCAACGACGCCAATTGACTTGACCACTACTTACTCTAACAGTTTACCTAGTGATTTATGGTTTAAATATTTTAATTTTAAAAATATATTTTATAACTTTAATAGCTTAATTTTCTATGATTCATCACTACTCACTAGATATAAAAGCAAGTGCATGTATCATTTAAGTAATATGGGGTTTTGTTTAAATCCAGAGTATCGATCCCATAGAGAAGCAATGTAAGAAATCTCTTAGGCTATGTTCTAGTCTACTACAATCAAGTCTTAGTTTGGATTCTCAAAAAGTTTGATTTTCTTAAATTCACTACTATAATATAAAATTAAAGTTAACTAAATTAAATAAAATCCTAATCTACGGAGGCTGATTAAATTTTGGAAAGTTCTATATAATCAAAATCCCTTCCCTCATGCAATGAATATAGTGACATAAGTAGTATAAGAATTGATAGAGTTATGCAATTACTTTTGTGAAAATAAGGAACATAAGTCTACCTACCCTATTTTGAGTGTATAGATAGGCTTAGTATTCTATTAGGTTTACACAACTACCAGAGATTTGAAGGTGGTTAAAAAAGCCCTCACTCACGGTAAGGTACTCATTCACTTACATCAATTGTCACCTAGAAGCTCCTAATAGAAATAGATTATGAAATATATTTCTTTTAAAAGTTGTATTGCAGCCTAAAATACTTCACCATAGCCAATCGGACAATGTGAGTGCACTCAAGTTGTAAAGTAACCTCTCTTCAAAGTCTTAGTCTCAAATTACAAGAGATTTTAACATAAACTATGGCCCGTACGTTATGTCAATAAAGCAACTGAGATATTACTCATCACAAAGAAATTAAAATTATTCTACCATAAAAAAAATTTCCTACACATGCCACTACTTCATCACAAAAGGAAAGAGAAGGGAAAACCGCTCACTAAGCATGAAGAAAACACATGGATTCTTCATTACAATTGACATTAAAATCATACAACTATATTGCAATAATTCAAAGCAAATACAAAAAGAGTCCAAGACTTATCTTTATAGAAGATTCACGCCCTCCTTGCACATCAAATAACAATCCCTTACACTTCTCTTTAAAGTCCCAAAAGTCACCAAGACTCCAAAAGACACTTCCCCCTTACACACACACACAGACACACTCATACACACTCCTTACACTCACTCTCCTCCTCCTTTATTCTCCTCCTCCTCTTTTTTGAAGAGACACTAAGCCTCATGTAATATAATCCTTGAAATCCTAGGAGCCAGATCATTGCACCATGGTGTTGGGCTCTCTGTTTTCACGTGCAGGGTCTGGCGTTTAGACGCCAGTTCACTTTGTGCTACTTTGCTTCATTTGACCCGTTTTACAACATTTTTGCTCATTTTTCTCCAAAACTCCATCTCTTATACCTGAAGCAAATAACACACAAAATACATTCCTTTAAAAAAGCAATATCATTAAAAATAAGAATAAAAATAAATAAATGAGTAGCGCTTTCTTAGGCGTGTCACTGGGTCAACCCAACATAACCTGAATCAAATCCAAACCAAACTTAAGCCAACTTAGGTCAACCCATCTTAACTCGAGTTAAACCAAAACTAAGTGTATGCCAACCTGGGTCAAACCATCATAACTCGAGTCAAAACTAAACTAAACCAAACCAAAGCCTACTTAGGTCAAACCAACTTAACCCGGGTCAAACAAAAATCAACCCAACTTAACCCAGGTCAACCTACATCAATCACAACTTAACCCGAGCCAGCCTAGGTTCAATCTAGGCCCAATTTAGCCAACCCATGTCATAACTTAGCTCAATTTTCAGCTAAATTAAGCTTGAAAATCAACTTACCTTAGCCTGACCTTAACTAAAGTCTAACCTAAGGCTAAAAACAAATATTATTTTGTGTTTTATATGTTATTTCATATATTATTTCATGTTCATATATTATTTTGTGTTTTACATGTTATCCTATGTTTTAAAGATTATCTCATGTGTTATTTCTTGTTTAAAAATAAAAATAAAAAAAATACATAAAACAAAAATAAGGATGAGAACTTGTTAATTCTCTCCACAAACTTGAAAAGAAACCAAATTTCAAACAAAACAAATAAAAAAATACAAACTTAGAAAACTTTGATTTATCAATATGAATAAAAAACCTAGAAATCAAACAAAACATTAATGCAAATATTGAACTTTAAATGAACAACTAAAACGCACCAAGATAAAAATGAGAATGAAACCTAGGGTAGATCCGACATAAACCTTAAGTTAGCTAACTTAGACACTAAACAGAGGACCACACACCTACCATAAGTTTAAGTATAAACGTATAGATTAGTTCGGGTACTTACTTAATGCAAAGGATTAGAACATGCAAAAAAAAAAAAAACCTACCCCCTAAGACTAGAGGGAATACCTTAGAATGAAGTAACCCATAATTATTGATAAAGGTATTTCAGACTATATCGAAACTATGAGTCCTTCATGCTCCAACATTTAAGGAGGATTCCTAGTAGTGAGGCTGGTTATAGTTGAAAAATATCAATATTCCCAAGATGAAGGAAAGTCATGTGCATCATGACCAGAGATGTTATTCCAAAAATTTAGGTTATTCAACATATAGAACTCCTTATAGAGTCTAGGGTCTTATTTCTCATCTAGAAATCCTTTCCTATATGATTATATCCTTAGTCTGGAGGTTTCAATTGTCCCTGTCAGACAAATCCTATATCCATCATTTATCTTTTTACATCATCTGATTAGTTCAAATTCATCATTTGATTGATACTCTTAGAATCAAATCCTATTCAATATCATGGGCCTTTCCCATGACATGTCATCACTAGAACATAAGTGTCATCTCTTGAAACTTAATTATTCCAATTCTTACTCTCCAATCATTAAAAGCTCAATCCACAACAACTTGACTTATCATATTAATCGAGAGGTTTTACTTAAGGTTTTCAATTTTAAAGATGTAATTAACTACGAGGGTTTGCCATTGTAAAAACGAGACCCTAGAAATAAAATAAACCTTATCTTACACCTGTAAATTAAGGAAAGAATCATGGTTGTACAGATCCATAAATCCCAAAGATTTTTCACATCTGAATGATTAAATCCATTTTAAATTAATATTTCTATGTTTTGGGATATTATATTATTCTCTTAATCCGAACATTTAGAAAGAAGTCTTTTGAGATCCATGATGACCCCCAAAAATAAAAGAAAAATCCCACAAGTTTATAAATAATTATGGTTTGATTTTATGTGTTTATAAGAATTCTACCATTTTTTGTAAAGATATTCTTAAAGTTGATTTGAGAAGCAATATTTCAATTTCTCTCCAGGTTATTTTGAATTGTAAGTTGTTTTCTCTTAGGTTCTCTGGCTTATTGGTTTTTCTTTATATGCTAATTTAGGATTTTATTTTTTTTTTTGGTTTAGCTTTATTAAATATAATAAACTTCATGATATTATTGATAATAGTGATTGGGCTTTGTCACTCTTTCTACACTCTTATTGTATCCAAGATATCTATAATAGTCACATCTCCAATGGTATTACATGCCTTTGGAATGGTAAGAATATTTAGTCATAAATCTTTTTATCACTTAATGTATGAAAACTATATTATTGTTGATTGGTATAATTTTTTTCAGTCCAAGAGGTTAATTTTATTTTGCTATTCATAACTAAAAAATTTCCTAAAATGGTTTTAAAATTGATGATACTCTTATTACTAAAATATCATTATAAATTCTAATTTTATTTTATGCTCTATGGATGTTGAATCTCATAATCACTTTTTTTTTTCAATGTCCTTTCTCTTACATTCTTCTAAAAAATTGTATTATTAATGAAATTTTTTTATTTTTCAAATTGTTTTTCTCAAATGCTTTATTCTATAAAAATATTACTTGTAAAAATATATAACAAATTTCATCTTTTGGCTTTTCAAGTATTTGCTTACTACAATTAGTTTGAGAGAAAAATCAAAATTTAATCAGAAATCTATTCATGTCGACATTCTTATCCAAAAAATCTATTGGATGATTAAAGAAAATAGTATAAAAGGAATATTTAAGAAAAATGTTCCTTTAGATTTGAAGATTTTTTAGAATTCATAGTTTATTTTCTATTTTCTTGATTTATGTTCCTTTTTGTTGACTTTTATGTCCTTCTATGTTATTTTATTATTTTTTGGTTTTCCTATTGTTTTTCTTCTATTTTTATCTTTTTTTGCTTCTCACTTTAATTAGATTTTTTTAATATTTTTTGTTTTTTTTATTTGATATCTTTAAATTTTCTTTTATATTTTATGCTGATTTGATATGTTTTCCTTTAGATTTTTTCTTTTTAAGGCTGAGAATTTTTGTTTAAGCAATGATGTTTTCCAGTCATTGCACTAAAATATAACCATATTAGTAATTTTTTTTATGTTTAAATATTTATAGTATTTGGATGGTATTTCAATATTTTTTTCATCAAAGTAAGTTTTTCTAAGATTTTTTTTTCTTTCTTATTTTATTTTTCTTTTCGATTTCCACTTGTTGCTTTTTTTTTAGTGTGTTGTTTTTGGTTATGAATTGGATAATGTTTTTAAGTTTGTGATCTTGGAACTATTGTGATGTTGTTTGTTAGAATATGATCATTTCATATTGTTTTGCTTTTGGTTCAGCTACTTGATATTGGTTTTGATAGCTTCCTTCATATACATTTTCTTTTCTCTTTAACATCTCAGATGTATGCTATATGTATCTCTTTTGTTATTTTGTTTGGTAATGTTTAATTTTTTTGTTCTATTTTATTTTGTTGTGGAGTTGTATTAGAGCTGATTTTGTAGTGTAATTTTTGGTGCTAAACGATTTGGATTATCTTTACTCCGATTAAAGACTTTTGAATTTTTGATTTTTGATATGTTATTGGATCTAGTATTTGATCTCTTTGTTCATTCTTCTAAATAGAACTGAATTGGTTTCTTTGTTCATTTTGAGTTGGTATTATATTTGTCTATGAAGTTTTGGATTCTTTGACCTTTGAGTTTACCATATTATTAGAATTGCTCTAGGATAAGTATCTTCTGATCTCTTTTTTTATTAGTGTCTTTTATTTTTTGTTAAAAAATAATATTTTCCAGCCATTGTATTAAAATAGAACTATATTAGTAATATTTTTGGTGTATAATTGAATGATTTTTTAATATTTTTTTTCATCAGTAAAGTTTATCTGAGCTCAGTATCTTATTCTTTTATATTTTCCTCTTGTGCTTCTTTTACTGGTGACTAGTTCTTGATTATATTTTGGTTTTTGTTTTTTTTTTGTGGTTGTGATCTTGATTTTCTTTGGTATTGTTTATTGAGGTCTATTTATTTTTTATCTAATTTTGCTTCAACTTCCTTGAATTTGGTTTGGCTGTTGTTTTCTTTTAACATGCCTCCTCATCTTACCTGTTATAGCATGTAACATGGAAGCTTTAGGGATCTCTTTTGGTGTTGTTTTGTGAAGTTATATTTCACAGTTCTATCTTTTTTTTGCTGTGGAGTTATATTGAGTTGTTTTCTAGTGTGAATTATGGTGTTGATTTTGGATTTGAGTTGGTGTACCGATATTGACCGCCTGTACTCGAATTAGAGACTTTTGAATATAGATATGCTATTGTATCAACTATATGAAATCTCTCTACTCATTCTACTAAATGTAATTGTTTTGGTATGGTTGTTCTTTTGAAGATGCTATTATGTCTTTCTTTGGAGTTTTGGATTCTCTGATTTTCTAATTTATTGGGTTGTTTCTGGATCTGTGACTTCATATTTCATTTTTCTTAGCGACTTTTATATGCTTTTGTATCTGGTTGCTTTGTCAGAGTTTGTCGTTGTTCTTTTTTGTATGGAGATTATTTTTATGAGTTACCAATTGTATTTTTTTCTTTGGTCAAAAAAAAAAAAAAAANAAAAAAAAAAAAAAAAAAAAAAAAAAGAAGAAAGAAAGAAAAGAGAGAGAAAAAAAGTGCTTGATTTAGGGTTTTACATAGATAATAGCCAATTCTTATTTATATATCAAATCAAAACATTATTTTAAACATTTATACGACTCAATTCTTTGTATCACAAGTTTAATTACAGTATGCAAACCGGACAGGGAGCGGCTCGGGCCGGATTTGACAGAAACAGGCTTTGAGCAAGTCGGGTCAGATCTGCCCAGCCAAATTTCCCTCCCATTGCTGGCAGCGTATGTAATTGTGGAGAAGGGGAGAAAGGAAGAAGCGGCGACGTATCGCAGCATCGATGTTTATCGCACTCAATACCTCTCTCACCCGCGACGCAAACTTTGAAGACTACAATGGCAGCCATCTTCGATTCTTCCAGCTCTGCTCTTTAAATCCGCCTTCCCACCGGCCATGTTCTAGGTTTTCATCGATTTCGGAGAGGTGACGAAAAAGGGTCGCAGGGTTTTAATTGTCGTCAACATGGGACAAACTCTCTGCGTTCTACGGGATAAAGCTCAGGGTTATACTCCTCGCTTTCTCTTCTGATTTATCTAACTGCTAGGATTGATAGTTGTGATTATTCCGTTTGAAGCTCAAACGTGCTCAGAGATCGTTGGAGCTCGTATAGATTCGAGATTTATATCGATTTTCTTTTTTTTCGATTAGAGGATTGTTGGTTTAAAAATAGTCAGATTGACTCGGAACAGGCTAGATCTATGTGCTTATATAAACCTGTATTTTCGCAAATGCAGGTTTATAGGCTGTATTATATTTAACCATATTGAAAAACGTAATATGTAAAGTATTACATCAGATTTTTTCCATTTATCATAAGAATTGAATGGATACAATCGGACAGGTGCAGTTAAGTAGTCCTAGCTATCTAATTTCGTTGGTTGTTATATATTGAAATGTTATTATTATTAGCTTTCTTTTTTTCTAAACTATTCATGGTTTTGGGGACAGGGACGAGTTGACTCACTGCATTGTTGTGGGCGGTCGGGTTCTTTCGTGCTTATATATCATGTACGAATGCATTTTGTACAACGCTATGTGTTTGTGGTTCTCTCAGCGGGCGGGCGGGTAGGCGCGAAGATTTTTTTGTGTATTTATATATTATAATCTTAAGTTGAAATTTAAAATTTGTTCAAAATATAGAAGCAGGCTAACTTGTTTTTTTTTCTAGACTTTAAGCGAATTGAATGGTAAATTTACACACACACACAGATATATATATATATATATATATGTTTAGAAAAATATGAAATCAAACTGACCCCATATTTTTCATAGTTTAAATGAATAAGCATTGTACCTCAAATTTTGTATCTATCCCGAAGGACAAACATAAGACTTGCAGATGAGGCTCGATCAAATAAACTAAGGAATATACAACATCCGTTTGGTCTGCAAAACCTTTATATTTGTCGACAAGTTCCCCTATTTAATATAAAGTTTTTAATAGGCTTTATATTAAGTTGGGTTTGGACATGCTTTCTATAAGGGCAAGCCCCTATAGTTAATTACATCTTAAATGACCAAAGTCACCTAAGAAGACTCTCGATAAAAATCAGGAAATATTATTTTTAAGAAATTTCAAAGGGTAGGACTCTTCAAT
>JXCR01119496.1:0-19776 GCA_002079205.1 Phalaenopsis hybrid cultivar | reverse complement strand
ACGTCGACGCCGAGAAAGACTGTTCGCGGGAGGTTCTCAGCGGTGGCGGAAGCCATCTCGATGGAGACTGGTAGGCCCACCCGACGAGAAGAAGGAGAAAGAAGAAGAGCTGTGTCCGAAATGGCAGAAGAGGACAAGGTCCTTTCTTCAGGCCTCTTCATCTTTATCCCCGACTTTATTAGTTGCGCTTTCAGTTTTTTGTATGGAAATTAGATTATGCCGCTAATACACAATTTATGGTAATAAGTATGTTACCATTGGAGCGAGTATGATTCCGCTGCGTAAGCCTCATTGGAATGCCGGCAAAAGTTTAACTGGCAGACGTAGATATGTGGCCATTCCATCCAAAGTAATGTACATGTGCCTAAAATGATGAAATTAATGTTTTTTAAGGGTTTTTACATATGAACCTATCCAAATAATACTTATTACATATAAGGCCAAAAAAATTAAAATTTACACTTGAAGATTTCTGTTACGGCGTGGCTCCCCCTCTCAGCCCTAAACGCTCGCCTAGATCCTCCCCTCTTCCAGCGACATTGTCATTTTGATGGTTGCCACCGCCACTGGGAATTCTAATGATAAAAATGTCATTTTTATTTTTAAGACATTCCTAAAGATGAAGCAAATTCTTAATGTTTTTCATGTTTTGAAGCTTAGAGAGTAGTGTGTCATAAGTCACCCCTGCGACTTTAGCACTCTTCTTTAGCACTAAATCAGTCTAATATCTCTCACAACACTTGCACTTGTAAGCACAAAACATTCTAAGAAGAGTAGGGAAAAGTATTGGAGAAAGGAACATTTCACTAAGAAAGAATAATTATAACACTTGAAAACTTGAAAGCTTGGATGGTTTCCTTGGATCCTTTCTTGGATCGTTACAAATGAGTGGAGGGACTCTTATTTATAGTCCTCTCCCAAGCCTTAGGAACTTTCTAGATTACCTTAGAAAAGACTATTTTCTAGATATGTCAACACCATTCTTATATATATACATGGCCCCAGATCTTTTAAATTATTCATGAGTTTATTCTTGGACTATTCTCTAGAATGAAGTAGAATTTTCTAGAGTTGTCTGGATTACTCTCCTTCTTTCTAGTTTTTTTCTATAATGTCTTGAACTCTTCTAGAGTCTCTTTGATTGCTTTCTTTATTATGGGCTTCTCAAGAATCTTCTTTTCTCAAGTTTACCTTACCATGTTTTTTTAAGATGGCAGAGCGTGACACTCTCCCCCACATAAGCTCGCAATCCCCTCATTGTGGCTTCCTGTTGGCACTCAGACCTGCTTCCTTTGTTTGCTCTTGGCAAAATTAGGTTTTTCCATGGTGATATGGGAGAGGGGTGTCATGCAATGAGATTTTCATTGTTGGTGGTTTAATCCTTGGCTCCATCCTAATCGAATGACTTTTCTCCCTTCTTGGTGGTAGCTCTTTAAAATCCTCCACCACTTCTCTTGGCATGCCACCTTGGGGCTTCGCTTCGTGAAGAATAGCCAGGTAAATCTCCTTTTTTTTTAAATGCCCTCATTGAATTGGATGATCGATAGCACTTTGACTTCCTGCTTGTTAGCCCTTGTTATCGGTACTAAACACTTGATTCTCTTCCATGTTGCACATGCTATTAGCAAAGGGCATTGGGAATGCTCTTGTTTGATCCATGAAGTTCATCCCCATAACAATTTTAAAATCAGCCATCGTAATGACAGAGAAGTCTACCTTACTTGACCACGCTCCAACACTGGTCTTTACTACTTTGGCTTTTCCATGAATTAGTCTTGCTGCTGAATTGAACACCTTAATGGAGCCTCCTCCGTCAGCATCTGCAAACCCAATCTCTTTGCTTCTTCGGCAGAAATGAAGTTATGGGAAGCATCAATGTACACCCTAGCTCTAGTTGTCTTCTCGCTTATTATCATCTCCACAAAGAGTAACCCCTTTGTTTGGGGCTTTGTTGGAGCTTGCATCTCATTCAGTGATTATATAGACCCCACATGTGTTGCCATATCACCACGTTATTCCTCTTGATGGCTTGCAAGGAGAGTGTTCAGAGCCATCTTTTAAGGGTAATCCCTTGCCCAATGAGGTCCTCCACAAAGAAAACAGTTGTTTGTATCGTTTTGTTTTGCTATTAGACTTCCCCTTGTCTCTTGCCTTGGATGGGGTTGATTCATGAAGACTCTCATCCTTATATTGAACCTTGTCTTCCCCCTCTTTGGCATTTGTTTTCTTTTCATCCTTTGGCTTTATGGACTCTATTTATCAGTCAACTAAACTTTTGACGACCACGCTGGCAGTGACAATGTCTTGCACATTGTGCCTCCTCAGCTAAGTCTTTGCCCACTGTTGGAGTTCATCCATGAAGTTGAAAAGAGCATCCTTATCAGACATGTCGGGAATTTCAAGAACCTGGCTAGTAAACTCTGTAATATATTCTTGAATCAATCTAGTTTGCTTAAGCCTTTGCAATCGGGCCCTAGCTTCATCCTCTGCATTTTTAGCGTAGAATTGCCTCTTTAGCAAAGTCAGTGAAGGTGGGTATGGTGCACAAATATTTCTCCATATTTCCTTGACTTCTTCTCTCCCACAACATAACGATATCCGAGAGATAAAGAGTTGCAAATTGTATTCTTGCATCATCATCTGTATTCCCCATCACTCTAAAATATTGCTCAAGTCCCCATAAGAAGTTATACACTTCCTTCGTGTTGCAAGTTCCTCCAAAACTCTTTGGATTTAGAACTTCAATCCTCTTAACTCAAAGATGTTATGGTCGGTGGGTGTTTCTGGTGCCTTCTTGCATAGTGGGATGCCTCAACCCATTTCTTCCAAACTAGCACATGTGTTGCTCATCTCTTCTTTATGGATTTTTTGTACCTCTTAGAGCTCCCCCATCAAATCCTCCTGCATGTTATCCATTTGATCTCTTAAGGAATCCTCCAATTAGAGCATCATACCTCTGATGATTGAATGGATGGTGATTTCCTCCTTTTAGAGTCCATCCACCTTTTTGCTAAGATCATCTGTTTAGGTCTTCATGTCATTCATCGCCAAGATGTGAGTCAAATCCATGCATGATCTCCTACCTCTCATGTAGTTTGGATGCAGTTGGGTCTCATTACTCCTTACGACCTTGCCCTTGTTGATATGATTCCACATCAATGGCTTCAGACTCCATTACATGCTCTTTGATGCTTTTTATCATACATTCTAACTGAGGCTCTGATACCAACTATCACGAACTAACTTATCCCAAGTCACCCGTGCGGCTTTAGTGCACTTCTTTAGCACTAAAGCAGCCTAATATCCCTCATAAAACTTGGACTTATAAGTACAAAACACTATAAGAAGAGTAGAGAGAAGCATTGGAGAAAGGAAAAACTTCACTAAGAAAAAAGAATTACAACACTTGAAAGCTTAGAAGCTTGGATGGTTTCATTGGATCCTTCCTTGGATCGTTACAAATGAGGCGAGGGACTCTTATTTATAGTCCTTTCCCAAGCCTTAAAAACTTTCTAGAATTATGGGCTTCTATTGAATCTTCATTTATTATGTTTACCTTGTCAATTTTTCTTTAAAATGGCAGAGTGAGACAAGCGGCAAGCCTCAGTGCGACAATGCTGAGGGAGTCTTGGAACATAGTGTATGTGATTCCAATGGAGAAGGAAGAAAATTCGGGTGGTTTTGAAGCTGCTAAAGAGCCTCGCGACTGCTCTTGTAATTATTTCTTCTAGTTCGAGAGATGAGCTTCGACGCTCAGAAAGATTTCTTGGGTATTTATAGCTTCAAGTTTCTTGCAAGTAGAGTTGAACTACTAAAACACTCCAGGATAGGTAACAGAAGACCCATGAAGATTTCTGATGAATTTTTCTTATGCGAGTGTTTCAAGTTGAGATTGGAAGTCATGCCTTAACAGTCACTTTCACTAGTAAATTTAATTTTTTGGGCCTTTTCATGTAATAAACATTTTTTGAAGGCCTCCATATGTAAAAACCCCAATTTTTATCTTTTAAATGGGTGTTAAGTAGCATATTTTTAAGAGGATTTACATTAGATTTAATATAAATTTAGTCATATAAAGATAGGAATGTTAATTCTTGCATTCAGCTAAATTCAATTTTTCTTTCTGTTACGACTTAAATCGGGATTTATTAAATCCCAATTTTTGGTTGATGTGTCTTCAACAATTTTTTTTATTTGTCATGAATCTCAAGATATTTTCTAAATAAAAAAATTTTTATATGATCAAGAATGACCGATATGGGTTTTAAGATCAGGTATTGTTGTCCTCACTTTTAGTTGATGTCTAGTTTCCTCTTTAGTAGCATAGGTTCTAGCCATAGAAATTTTTAGCTGATTATTCCTAGAGGACTAAAAAGTGCCCCTCACCATTATAAATTCTAAACTCTTCTCTCAACTTGAAGTTCCACAGATTGATCCTGACCTCTAGCACTTGATAGGTGGGGTCAATATGGAGGAGCTCAAGGGGAGTTTCTATAGGACTGCTTGACCTTACGGTTGGCCCTGTGTGTTGATCTTGAGTTGGTGCATACATTGTCACTCACTTGCGCATTACACTTACACTCACTACCTTAAGCCTAAGCCCACCTAACTTTGACCCCTTAACCCTTAGGGAGACTGTCGGTCGCCATACGGCTGGGTGCAGTTTAATTTAGTGTAATGTAATATTTAAAAATTCGGTATTTTAATTTGAAGAAAATGGGATTAAATTGATCCCATTGATTTCTACAGTTTAAATAATTGAGCTAACCATGAGTAATATACTCAATTAAATAAACTATAGACATAAATGACTTTCGTTTGATCTGCAATTTTATATGATGATCGACATATTCCTCTATTTGATATGGGAGTCGAATAGTGTTTTTTTTAAGTATGGGTTCTTTTAAGTTCCCTATAAGGGCAAGCATCTATAGTTAATTACATCTTAAGCGAATGAGTCACTTAAGAAAACTCTCGATAAAAGTCAGGAATCTTTTGTTTTCATGAATTCATAATGAAGGATTTTCAACGAACTTGATTGTGAAATTTTCAATGGTGATTGGTTCAAATATGAAAGATTTTATTTCAAGAATAAAAAAAAAGTAAGGGAGATTAAAGATCCAGGGTAGGTTCTTGGTAATCCCCCAAACTATTCTAATGTTTGACTCAATTTAAGATGATATTAATTTAAGTTAACTCTTGTCACTTTTATTAATTAGAGCTTAAATGTGTGTAATGATGGTCTACACAAAAAGCCTAGAAGATAGGAGGTTTTGCGTCGAGTGATTACTTCAGGATCTTAAAACAAGTTAGGACATGTTGCATATCGAGACTATGCAAGGGCCTAAAAAAAAGAGAGAATTTATGTCATAAATGACAGCCTCATAATCCTAAGAATTGTTATTTAAACTAAATAAAGGGTCTTGAAAGAGCTGCCCACAAAGTCTGCTCCAAGTTTCTTGTTGTCGCAGTAGTTCCACAGTTCAAGGTTTTATAGTTTTGCAGTGTGTATGTCAAATTTTGTTGTTGTTTTGGGTTTTGTTTTGTTTTGGTTTTTGTTTCGGTTTTGGTTTGCATGCCAAGTAAGTTAAATTGCGGATAAATAAAATGTACAAAAAAACAAAAATGTAGTTCATAAAATAAAATAAAAAAACGTATACGGACTTCTGCTACCGCTGCATGGTTAGTATCATAAAACATGATATATTTGTAGGAAATTTAAATAAACTGCAAGAAATTAAATAGAAACATTCGGTACGGGATAAAAAAAGGTCAGAAAACGAGTCGTAATAAAACACGAGCAATTAAAAGAAAACTTGTTGTCACATATAGAAAACTGAAACTGGGTGTAATACATTTGTAAAGGTGGGGGGCTCCGAGCTAGACTGTGTGTTTCCCAACCCAGAGTAAGAGCTACCAACCCGATAATCTATGGAGGGCAGTCCTAACCTCCATTCAAGTAATTAACCGTGGACTTTTATAAAATTTTTGTTTTCCAATTTTGATTTTCATGCATGTAGGATTTATTTTGCAAGCAAAACTTGTTTTTGTTGTAAAGAAAATTTTATTTTAAAATATTTCGTAAAGTAGTGCAGTCCATGGGTTAATTAATCAAATCGAGTTAGGACTACAAACAACCTAAGAGTATCGATGACAATCATCTTCTCAAGAGTCGTCGAATAGTATCACTGATCATTATCCTCTCCTTTTATTAAAGGTTTTTGAGGTAAGATATACTATTCTAAAATCCTACATCGTATCCCACGTTTTAGCACACATTAGCAATATCGTCATTACCCTAACCACCTAGATCTCAGACTTACACAAGTCTGGTGATCCATATGAGACACAAACAAATATCCCCAGTTGCCCACAAGGGTTTAAATACCTTAGGGAAGACTTATACCCTCGAACATTGGGTCATTAATATGGGATAAGTAGTTTGGGGTATTTCTATAGATTTGTGTGAATTATCGGGTCTCGAATCATATCTTGGTGAATCCTTAAAGAATTCATTTTTTACGTCATGTTTGATTATTGTGTTGTGAGGATGAGTTTCTTCAATAAATCATGATTGACTAGAATGTCTAAAATCTTATAAAGGAGTTCAACAAACACAATTTTATATTTTTCGGATTTTTATTTTATTTCTTATAATTATTTTAGTGAATAATTACAAATAAATTGAAAAATAGTTTTAAGTATTTAAAATACATTTTTTTGTCTTTAAAAAATTCATGAAAGCATTTTTAAGTTATCGTCCTTGATCAAGGAAAATTTGGTCACATTTTGAGATATTTTGAATTTTTATGTTTTATTATTATCATTTTAATTATTTTTAAATGCTCAATAATAAACTTTTTATTCTAATTAAAATTTTATTTTATTTAAGTGCCAATGATCTCAGAGAACTCACAATGTCAAATTATATATATATATATATATATTATAACTACTTTAAATAAAATTAATGATATTATAAAAAAATAGACATAGGCATTGAGAACCTACTTTCTGACNCCCAAAAGTCTCAACCAAAAGTGATCTCAACAGAGACTCATGTAGATGGACCTTGATACACCGAAAATATATGCATTTTTAGACCCATATTTTATATTTATTTTTGGTGATATTGCAATTTAATGGAAGGTATTTTGATGTTTTCTTGCATGTTGTTGATTTTTAGGACTTAAAGCAAAAAGGAAACAAAAGTGACAGAATTTGGAGTCAAAATGACATTTTTGAAGAAGTTCTCAGCGCCGACCGCGCCAAGGGTAGCGTCGACAACGCAGATCAACAGAACAGATGAATACTTTACTCAGTGCCGACAACGCCCAGAGGCAGTGCCGACGACGCCAAAAGCGGTTTAGCCCCCAATTTTAGAAGATTCGATGTATTTGGATGATTTTTGAAGAGTTTTTGGAGGCACCTCTTGGAGAATCGACCTTGGGTTTTATTTGGGGCCGAAATTCATCAGGAAATCGACTCCTTTTCACTCCACAACGTTCCACCAAGCTCCATTTTCGACATTCTTTATAATACATCTTCATTCAACCACCATATTGGAGTCCATTAGTAGTTTTTCTTTCATAGTTTAGAGTTTGTGTGGTGAGATTTAGTGTGAAACTTTCTGTAAGAGTGTTGGAAAAGAAGAAAAGTGAGAGATATCTTCTTCTTGCATTTCTAAAGAAAGGCTACAAGGAATTTGTTTTGAGAAAGAGTTTCAGATAAGTTTTGTTTGTTTATTAGTGTTGTATCAATTTTCTTTTATATATGAAATTTGTGTTTTGNAAAGAAAGGCTACAAGGAATTTGTTTTGAGAAAGAGTTTCAGATAAGTTTTGTTTATTTATTAGTGTTGTATCAATTTTCTTTTATATATGAAATTTGTGTTTTCTTATGTCTTTTTCATGAAGTCTGAGTAGTTCCCTCTATCTTTCTCCCTACTCTAAGATATGGTGAAATGAAGAGATAACATGGATGTGTCATTATTAAAATATAAAATTGATGATTTTTCAACTTCGAACTTAATTTACTTTTCGATCTGGCCAATTGAATTGTTAAAATATATTGTGAAACATATGATCCAGGAAATGAAGTATGAGTTCTTCAACTGAGTGATGATCATATTTGATTTCATGAAAGAAAAATTCGTTCATCAAATTAAGTGCAAATAAATAGGGAAAATTTCTTTGTTGGGTGTAGAATTGGAGAATCTTTAGGGTGACAGACTAAAATCCGTAATTTGGTCTTAGTTTTTAAAAACTAAAGTGAGAGTTAGCCTTCAGGTGAAGGGAAGTGGAAGCTTTAGAGTGGGAGCCGGTATCCTCCTAGGCTAGCCACGGATTTAGGGACTAAAGCTGGGATTAGCCAATGATTTTCTATGCACTGTGTCAGGGTAGAGTATTATAATTGCTCCTACTTGGCACAATACATATTATAAACATTTATCTCATCTCATTTCACTGGAACTTCATTGTAATCGGAATGATGTTTTTTCACATAAGAATTTTCCTTACATAAAACATAGTTAGTAGATTAAGAGTTACTTTTTAAACTTTGCATTTCTGTTTTACTAATAGTTAAGTACTTCAGTTTTGATAACATCTCAACATTCAAAATTAGTGATAATGATTTTGTTTGATTTTCTGTAAATTTCCGAGTAAAACTTATCATTGCTAATTTACACATCTAATTTACACCTTTCTTGTGGGATTGATATTGGGGCTTAAATAGAAAGTCTTTTATTTCTTGATAATGATACATATACTTGGGTAGAATTCCATTATTAACTACATATAATTATATAAATTTTACACAACTTACTTTTCATACAAGGATCAAGTTTTTGGCTCTGTAGTGGTGTCAACTTCATAAATCCTTTTATATAAAAATCGGGATCAAGTTTTTGGCATCGTTGAGTGGGGAAGGTAACAGTTAAAATTAAGTAAATTAAATAGATTTAATAAATTAGGAAATTTAGAGATAATATATATGCTATAAAAATATATAAAAATAAAAAAAAAATCAAAAAAATCCAAAAAGAATTTTACTTTGCTTACTTTATTTGTTTATGCGAAATATTGGATCTGAAAGCTTAATACCTTACGATTCAGAGTTAGAACGTGCTATTAGAAAAATTTGAAAACAACAAAGAGAAATTAAAAATTTAAAAGAAATGACAAATAACTTAGAAAATCTAATAAATGAGAAACGACAAAGACCTTTAAAAGATTATGCGAACCCAACAGCAGATGAACTTCACTTGACTATTTAAAATCCTGTTTTTACTGCTAATTCATTTGAGCTTAAACCTTCTATTATCCAAATGATATAAAATAATCAGTTTGGAGGATCACCTATTGAAGATTCTAACTTACATCTTGTTTGTTTTCTTGAGATTTGTGTTACATTTAAATATGACGGAGTGTCTAATGGTGATGTTAGGCTTAAACTTTTTCCTTTTTCATTAATGGATAAAGCCAAGGCTTGGTTAAATTTATTAGCATCTGGATCAATTAAAACTTGGGGAGAACTATCATAAAAATTCTTGGCTAAATATTTTCCACCCTTGAAAACCACTAAGCTTAGAAATGATATTACATCTTTTTGTCAGTTTGAAGAGGAATCAATATATGAAGCCTGAGAAAGATTTAAATATCTTCTTTGAAAATGTCCACGCCATGCTTAGCCAAATTGGTTAATAATTCAAACCTTTTTACAATGGATTAGTAGGATCATTGAGATCTATTATAGATTCTGTTGTGGGTGGATCATTAATGTCAGAATCTTCTAATGAAGCATATTCTTTAATTGAAGAAATGAATACTAATAATTTTCAATGACCCTCTGAAAGGGTAAATCCTAGGAGAGTAGTCAGTATTCATGATTCTGATGCAATAACTATCTTGGCATCTCAAATTGCTGCTATTTCTAAAAAGATTGATCAAATAGGAGTGAACTATTCTCAGATACCCCCAGTATTAGAGGAAGATTCACTATGACAAATTATTGATACTCAACCATCTTATGTAACTTTAAACGCTATAAATAATCGAAATAACAATCCTTATTCTAACTATTTTAACCGTAGATGGAAAAATCACCCTAATTTCAGTTGGAATAACTATAACAATTCGGTGAATCCATCTGGAAATCTGAACAATTAAGAAAATCCTAATTTTCGACCTTATTATCCTTCAGGATTTAACTCTAATCCTAACCCACAAGTTAAGGAAAAGAAGTTAACAATGAAAGAAGTGATGTTGAATATGAGAAATCAAATACAGAATCAAGGGGCTGTTATTAGAAATATTGAAAATCAATTAGAACATATTGCTACTGCACTTAGTAACAGACCTTCTAGAATTCTTCTGAGTACTGTGGAAGTTAATCTAAAAGATCAAAATAAAGAGCAAATTAAAATTATTAAAAAAAGAAGTTGAAACAAGGATCCAAAGAGAAATTGAAGTTGATGAAGAGAAGGAAGAAATGGAAAATGATCAACATGAAAATGAACAAACACAAGTTCATTTAGAAAAACCATTACCTCCATTTCCTCAAAGACTGAAGCAGAAAAATAAAGATAAACAATTTACAAAATTTTTAGAAATCCCTAAGAAGCTAATGATAAATATTCCTTTTGTTGAAGCTTTGAAATAAATGCCAAGTTATGTGAAATTTATGAAGGATGTACTAAAGAAGAAAAAGAAGTTTACAGATCATGAGACTGTTGCACTCAGTGAAGAGTGTAGTGCTATTATTCAAAAAAAGCTTCCTAAAAAATTAAAAGGTCATGGTAGTTTTACTATACCTCGTGCAATTGGTGAAAAGTTTTATGAAAAAGCTTTATGTGATTTAGGAGCGAGTATCAATCTTATGCCCTTATCGATCGTTAAACGTTTATATTTGAGAGAAATTTCCCTTACTACTGTAACTCTTCAGTTAGTTGATCGATTAATAACTTATCCAAAAGAAGTTATAGAGGATGTACTAGTAAAAGTGGATAAATTTATTTTCCCTGTAGGATTTATAGTATTGGATATGGAGGAAGATAAAGAGATTCCTATTATTTTAGGGAGACCATTTCTTGCAACAGGAAGAGTTGTAATAGATGTGCGAAGAAGAGAATTAATAATGAGAGTTAATGACCAAGAAGTAAAATTTAATATAACAAAAGCTATGAAATATTTTGTAATAGAAAAAGATAATGAATGCTTCGGGATGGAAGTAGCTGATTATCTGAGTAATGAATAGTTTAAGAATGTNAACGTTTATATTTGAGAGAAATTTCCCTTACTACTGTAACTCTTCAGTTAGTTGATCGATTAATAACTTATCAAAAAGAAGTTATAGAGGATGTACTAGTAAAAGTGGATAAATTTATTTTCCCTGTAGGATTTATAGTATTAGATATGGAGAGAGATAGAGATTCCTATTATTTTAGGGAGACCATTTCTTGCAACAGGAAGAGTTGTAATAGATGTGCGAAGAAGAGAATTAATAATGAGAGTTAATGACCAAGAAGTAAAATTTAATATAACAAAAGCTATGAAATATTCTGTAATAGAAAAAGATAATGAATGCTTCGGGATGGAAGTAGCTGATTAATCTGAGTAATGAATAGTTTAAGAATGAGTGTGAAGATAAATTAAAGCAAGAAGAAATTTTTGAGAATGAAGATGAAATAAAAGGAGAAGATTTGGATTATATTCAGGGTAAATTTGAAACGCTAAACTTGTTGGAAAATGATAGTAAAAATCGNGAAATTTTTGAGAATGAAGATGAAATAAAAGGAGAAGATTTGGATTATATTCAGGGTAAATTTGAAACGCTAGATTTGTTGGAAAATGATAGTAAAAATTGTATTCCTTCAAGTATTAAACCACATGAACTTGAATTAAAGATATTACCTACCCATTTAAAGTATGTATTCTTAGAAGATTCATCTACATTGCCTGTTATTATATCTTCTGAGTTAACTGAAATTCAAGAACAAAAGTTGATAGAAATGTTGAAAAAGTATATGGATGGACTTTAGCAGATATTAAAGAAATTAGTCCTTCATTTTGTATGCACATAATTTTATTAGATGAACAATATGAACCTAAAGGTGATCCTTAGAGAAGATTAAACCCAATAATGAAAAAAGTTGTTAAAAAGGAGATTTTAAAATGATTAGATGTTGAAATTGTATATCCTATTTCAGATAGTGCTTGAGTAAACCCAATTCACTATGTTCCTAAGAAAGGATGAGTGACTGCTGAAGAAAACGAGAAAAAATCAATTAATACTGATAAGACAAGTAATTGGTTGGCAAATTTGTATTGACTATAGAAAATTAAATATGACCACCAAAAAAGATGACTTTCCTTTACCCTTTCTAGACCAAATGTTGGATAGATTGTCTGTGAATAAATATTATTACTTTTTAGATGAATATACCGATTATCATCAAATTCTAATTCCTCCAGAGGATTAAGCGAAAACAACATTTACAAGCCCATATGAAACATTTGCTTTTCGTGAAAACCCTTTTAGAACATTTCAAAGATGTTTGATGTCAATTTTTTGTAATTTTATAGAACATAGAATGAAAGTCTTTATGGATGATTTTTCTGTATTTGGGAATTCGTTTGAGTTATGTCTTAATCATTTAAAAAATGTTCTGCAAGTATGTGAAAAAGTCAACCTAGTATTAAATTGGGAAAAATGTCAATTTATGGTTGCAGAAGGTATTGTATNCTTTACCCTTTCTAGACCAAATGTTGGATAGATTGTCTGTGAATAAATATTATTACTTTTTAGATGAATATATCGATTATCATCAAATTCTAACTCCTCCAGAGGATTAAGCGAAAACAACATTTACAATCCCATATGAAACATTTGCTTTTCGTGAAAACCCTTTTAGAACATTTCAAAGATGTTTGATGTCAATTTTTTGTAATTTTATAGAACATAGAATGAAAGTGTTTATGGATGATTTTTCTGTATTTGGGAATTCGTTTGAGTTATGTCATAATCATTTAAAAAATGTTCTGCAAGTATGTGAAAAAGTCAACCTAGTATTAAATTGAGAAAAATGTCAATTTATGGTTGCAGAAGGTATTGTACTTGGGCATGATATTTTTGAAAAAGGCATGGAGGTAGATTTTGCAAAAATCCAAGTTATAGAAAAATTACCACCACCTACTAGTGTTAAAGGGATGAGATGTTTTCTAGGACATGCTTGTTTTTACAGGCGCTACATAAATTTTTTTTTAAAAATAACTAAGCCGCTATGCCAACTTTTAGAAAAAGATACGAAATTTGTNTACTAGTGTTAAAGGGATGAGATGTTTTCTAGGACATGCTTGTTTTTACAGGCGCTACATAAATTTTTTTTTTAAAATAACTAAGCCGCTATGCCAACTTTTAGAAAAAGATACAAAATTTGTTTTTGATGAGGAATGCATAAAAGCATTTGAATTATTAAAGAAAAAAATTAGTCACTACACCTATAATAGTACCACCTGACTGAGAAAAATCATTTGAAATAATGTGTGATGCTAGTGATTATGCTATTGGAAATGCATTAGGACAAAGATACGATAAAGTTTTTAAAGTTATATATTATGCTAGTAAGACTCTAAATGATGCTCAAATCAATTATACTACTACTGAAAGAAAGTTGTTAGCTACTGTTTATGCCTTTGATAAATTTAGACCTTATTTAATTGGAACTAAATGTATAGTGTATACAGATCATTCTGCTATCAAATACTTAATGCAAAAGAAGGATGCTAAACCAAGACTAATTAGATGGATACTTTTATTGCAAGAGTTTGATTTTACCGTGATTGATAGAAAGGGAAATGCCAATCAAATAGCTGATCATTTGTCTAGAATAGAAATAAAAATATTAACTAATTTTACAAATTAAATTTTAAAAAATTTTCCTGATGAAGAGTTATATAGTATTGATGAAATAGATGTATGCTGGTATAGTGAACCATATTGTAAGTGATATTTTACCACATGATATGAAAAATCCACATTTAAAAAAAATTATATATGATTCAAAAGACTATTTTTTGGATGGCCCATATTTATATAAATAATATAAAGATCTAATATTAGAAGATGTGTGTCTTATGAAGAAACTCAACAGATAATTGAAAGATGTCATGATTCTGAATTTGGAGGACATTTTGGAACAAATAGAACTGCATATAGGAGTTTGCAAGCTAGATTTTATAGGCCTACTATTTTTAAAGATGTTAATGAATATATTAAAATATGTGATAGATGTCAACGAGTAGGAAATATTTCTAGAAGAAATTAAATGCCTCTAAATTACACATTAGAAGTTGAAATTTTTGATGTGTGGGGATTAGATTTTATGGGACCAATTATGCATTCATTTGGAAACTTATATATATTACTTGTTGTATATGTCCAAGTGGATTGAAGCTATTGTTGTACCTATATGTGATGCTCAGAGTGTTTCTAAATTTTTAATTAAAAATATTTTTACAAGATATGGAATGTCGATAGTAATTATTACTGATGGAGGATCTCATTTCAAGAATAAGAGAATCGAGGTATACTTCAAGGTATAGAGTTTTCGGATTCCATGGCTTCCAATTCCAATTCCTATTTTTGGATTCCATGACTTCTAATTCCATAAATACTTCAAGGTATGAAGTTTTCAATAGAAGAAAGTTTACTAGTTTTGACGCGCAGAGATTATACGATAAAGTTATTACGAGGAAGAGATTGATCAAGGAGAGAGGATTTGTTAATCATGGATTAATCAATCCAAGTGCTCCGGTTGATAAGATCATTCTACAAAGGCAATGGGAAGTTCTGTGTTACACTACCACTGCAGTTATTGTGTTTGTAGTGAAGGAGTTCTATGCGAACCTACATGGAATTACCCAAGGAGTTGTCTTCGTACGAGGTAAGGCTGTACCATTTACTCCTGCGAGGATTAATGAATTGTATATGATAGAAAATGTTCGAATCTGTCATTATACAAATTTCATTTCTATGCAAGATTTGATGCAAGATGTTTATAATTTTTTGACAGATGAAAGTGATATGTGGGAAGTACGAGATGAAGGATATATTAGTTTTCTTGCTTCATCACTTAATCCAATTTTGAAGTAGTGACATTTCTTTATTTGTGCTAAATTACTCTCTACTATGAAGATCAGTAGAGTCACCAAAGAAAGTGTTATTTTAAACTAATGTATTCAAATGGAAAAACCTATTGATATAGGTTCAATTATATTTAAATATGTAATGGGTATCAATATGAGTAGGCCAATGTATGAACTTGAACATCCTTCTACAATTTTTCTGATTTGTAGTCAATCCCAAGTGCCATATGAAAGTTGGGAAAATGTTTTACTACCATGGGTGCCCATGATCCCTATTGATGATCAATATGTTGGTAATGGAAATGAAGCACTAAATGCTATTATGGATCATTCTTCACTTGCTTCAACTTCATTAATACCACCAACAGTAGGAAGTTCGCTTGCTTTGGCGAAGAAATTGAGGAAAGTTGAAAGGGAACTTCAGAGTATTATGAATGCAGTGAGAGATCTTAAGTACCTTTTTGATCACCTAGATTGAAGAATGAAAATTTTTTTTTGATCATACTGGAACTTTTAAAGCAGGATTAGTTTGGAAGTTTAAAGAAAATGGGTGGATTGAAGAAAATTTGGCAGATCAATTCTCGTACCAATCCTTCAACAACTTATATGTTCATTATCAATCTATGGGAGATATTAGAGGAGGTGAAAACACTGATGATGAAGCAGAATGACTGAATATTTTGAATTCTCTACTTACTTAAGAATATTTATGTATTTAATGTAATTGTGTGGATTGGATTGGATTTGGTTTGGTTTGGTTTGTTTTGTTTTTGCCTTAGAATTCTGAACTTCGTTATGTGTATAGTTTTGTGTCAGCATTTAGTGTGTGACTTGATTTCAATGCTGATTTATAATTAGTTTGCTTAATAGGTATGAATGTGTGATTTTTGAAATGTGATTGTAAAAAGTGTATTTTCATATATAAAAGTTAGTTCGTTGTTGTTTGTGAAAATGATTGTTTGTGAAATGTATATTTGTGAATTATTGCTAGATAAAAATTTATGTTTAAAAATACTAAAAAACTTTGGAGTAAATTGAAATTTTGAAAAATTAAAAAAGAAAATTTCGGACCTTCAGCGCTGATGGCGTTGACATTGGCGCCGACGACGACCCAAGAACATCCCATAACCCCTTTAATTCACGATTTTCATCGCAAACGTTCATTTTTACCCCTAAAGTCACCTTCAACCTTCAGTTTTCACACTCAGGGCTTGATTTTGGGTGGATTTGAGGCGATTTAGAGGCAAAGGAACTTCATATTTCATCTTCTTTAGGTAAGAGCTACACTTTAAAGTAAAATTTTTTTATTTTCACCAAAGATTTTTCTCACATTGCCTAGATCCAAAAATTTTGGGTTTTTTAGAGAGATTTTGAGAAAATGCTTTGATGAAGAACTCTTACTTAGTGGATTTAAGTTTAAAGTGCTTTACATTTTGATTTTTAAAATTTTAGAATTTATTCGGATTTTTATCAAATTTTTCTATATTTCCTATGACACCTAGATCGAGCAAAAGAAAAATAGAATATGACAAGCAAAAAATTGTTAGCTTTAAAGCTAGTGCTCGATTTTGTAGTCTTCAAGAAAATAAGAAAGTTATTCTGGATTGAGGTTTTAAAAATCCGGGAGAAGTTGAACGATTTATTATCGCTCGGTAGTGGGAAAACTTCTGTTATTTTACTGTTGATGTGATAGCTGGAATAGTTATGGAATTTTATGCCAACTTTCCGGAGGCTTCTCATGATTTTATTTTTTTTCGAGTAAAAAGGGTGGAGTTTACTCTAAGAAAAATAAATGAGTTTTATCAGTTAGAAGATGTTTATAAATGCTAGTATCATTCATTATCTGCTACAAATGAGGTCTTAAATGAGGTTATTTCTTTTCTGACTAGTGAGAAAGGGGCTTGGAAAGTAAAGAAAGATGTTAAAGTCAACTTTTCTCTTTCTATGCTAAATGTAGTATCTAAGGCCTGATATTATTTTATTTCTGGAAGGATGATTCCAACAAAACATCATAGTGAATTGACCGATGATAGAGCCATTCTGAACTACTGTATTCAGTAAGTGATAAATATAAATGTAGGCTCTATCATTTATATGAACACTCGATCTATTGCTCTGGGAGAGACCACTGGTAGATTAGCACACCCTGCTCTTATTTATACACTTTGTGAGCATGTAGGAGTTGATTTTAGACCTGATGAGGAGAGGATTGATCTTCAGAGACCGATTGAGCCTATAAACATCGAGACTTATGAGTCTCATGTTGATTGGAGATCTGGAAGTAAGGCCAAGAATATTCCTTCTACTTATAGGAAACCTACTTTTAGTGAGCCTACTTCAAGTGATCCAAGTAACAGGGAGTTATTGGACCAGATGATGATTCAATAAGGAGATATTTTGAGGATGGGTCATAAATTACATAACATGGATGTCAGAAATGCTTACACAGATAATCTGATTCGCCAGAAATTTGAATATGATGCTGCTTATAATGATGTTTTAGTGAGATACTTGAGGGGTGATCACTCAGTTTAGTGTCTTGTTCACTCTGTTTATACTCCATATCAACAGTAGAAGTTAGATGTTGATGATGAAGAAGATGATGGCTGGTGATCTTTTTGTTTGTTTTTTTCTTTGTGTTGTACTTTGTGATTGTAATGTTTGTTTTGGGATATTGTTGAAACTTTGTTGTTATGTTATAATGTGGAACTGCAGTGTATAAAATTGTTTTCATTTCTAGAATTTAGTTTAGTTTTGTTGTTATTTTCAACACTTTGTTATGTATTGTAATTAGCTCTTTCTCAACAAATTTTATATGTATTATGGGCAATTTAGTATTTTTAGCCTTGTAGTTTTTCATATTAGCACATGCAGTATTTCAGAACTTATTTTCAAAAATCAAAATCTTCAACAGGTATGAACTTTCTTTATATATTTAATGCTTTCTTTCACCCTTTATTTTTAAAATTCTTCATGTAAATCTTTTAAAAATTTAAGCTCTGGAGTGGGAACTGGTATCCTCCTAGCCTAGCCACGGATTTAGAGACTAAACGTAGGATTAGCAAATGATTTTCTATGCACTGTATCAGGGTAGAGGATTATAATTGCTCCTATTTGGCACAATACATATTATAAACATTTATCTCATCTCATTTAACGAGAACCTCGTTGTAGTGGGAAAGATATTTTTTCACATAAGAAATCTTCATTACATAAACATAGTTAGTAGATTAGTAGTTACTTTTTAAACTTTTCATTTCTATTTTGCTAATAGTTAAGTATTTTAGTTTTGATAAAATCTCAACATTCAAAATTAGTGACAGTGATTTTGTTTTATTTTCTTTAAATTTCCTTGTAAAACTTTTCATTGCTAATTTACACCTCTAATTTACACCTTCCATGTGGGATCGATATTTAAGGCTTAAATAGAAAGTCATTTATTACTTGATAACGATACGTATACTTGCGTAGAATCTCATTATTAACTGCATATAATTATATAAATTTTACACACTTACTTTTCATACAAAGATCAAGTTTTTGGCGATGTAGTGNTAAAATTTTTTTTTGATATTGTTATTTTATTTTTATGATTTTTTCTTTTTACACCAAGATATGTATTTTTAAGGTTTATGTATTTATTTAAATCAAAAATACCCTATTGCTCTACTTATCCAGGTGGAATCCACTTAAGACATAAATTATCATATCACATACATGACTCACAAGATTTAAATGCTGTGTAGGAATATCCAAAGTCTTGGACATATCTAAACGATGTATAAGAATATCGTCAAATTTCAAATGTTAGACGTGTAAATCAGTAAAAATTATGTAACATGCATATGAATGAAAGTTTCGACGGTGACTTATAAGTTCATAAAGAAAATGAGTAGTGCATGTAAAACATTCAATTTGAATGTCGAGCATGCAAATACACATGTAAATATCAAAGTTTCGGCATTAGATATGTAGATACTTGTGTAAATATCAAAGTTTCGTCATTAGATAAGCAGATACACAAGATTTGGGTGGTGCAAATGTAAATATCTAAATTTCGACATTAGCTATGTATATACACAAGATTTGGGTGGCATACATGTAAATATGTAAGAATAATTTGGTATGTGTGTAAATACATGAGAATATGGTGGCATGCGTGTAAATCCCTCTCTTTCTTTCTCTCTTAAAACGTATAAGGCATGTAGTCACATATAATTCGTGTGATATACACGTAAATATATCAAATTTCATGGCATGCGTGTGAATACATAAGTTTAGGTGGTAGATCTGTAAATCCATATGAATAAAGTGGTATGTATGTAAATAGATGGAATTTGTGTGGTGTGCATACAATATATATAAAATTTGAAAATCATGTTGTAAGAATTTAAGAAATTAAATTATGAGCATGTAAATATATAAAGTTTGAGTGGCGTGTAACAAATTATTGGTTTTAGGAAAGTAGATACATGAGATTTAGATAAGCTAAATGTAAATACATGAGAAATGTGTGGCATGTATGTAAAGTAAAGAGATTACGTGGTAGGAGAATGAGAGAGCTTAGGGAGTTCACGGGTTGAGAAGAATGGAGTGAGGTGAAGTTTAGGTTTTTTTTTTTTTTTTTTTGG